>JAUMHH010209270.1:0-12865 GCA_032359455.1 Chlamys rubida
TGTTGTAATGTTGTTATCCATTCTGTAAGTGGACCCTTGGGTCTGTTGAATTGGAAATAAATAAATAAATAAATAAAAATGAATAAGTACTTTTTATTCAACCCTTAAATATATTTGTTTAAATTTGTTCAAAGTTGACATTATCAAAAACAAAGAAAAAATGAGATAGATAAACTTGAACTCATTTTCGAATATATGTGTTTTATTGTAAGTAAAAGTCGTTTTATTGTTTACCTTTCTGTGTTTTCCTTTCGTTTCCGATGATGCCACTTTTATTGCTTCTATTTCCCATGATTAATCAGTATATTTCCCGTAAGCGAAATTCTAAAGCAGCAAGCCTTACAAGATAACACCCCTATTTCTTAATTGTTCTCGAAACGCTATACTAATGTCGGTCTTAACTCCAAATGTCAACTCTCTGTGACACATTTATTAAAATATATCCAACCCCAATTCGACGAGACTATTTTATATGCTGATTGACTCCAAACCTTACTCTGGTTCCTGTTTGTGTGTACAGACGTCTCCCCCTGTGATCAACTTGTTATTCCTCCTTTGTTACCAGACCTTCAGTTTTTGAATACTTGTTATACATGTCACTATGCATTACATATAGATATCCGAGTCTTCAGACTACCTACCTTCGTAAGACATTCTCTGTTTGCCACATCCAAAAGTGGTTGAGAAGCACTTATTTGAACTGTGTCACATGTTCTCTAGTGTTCTATTCAGAGGACCGTCGGCGCTTAAATTATTTAGAACTATAGAGTGACACAAAGTACCCAGAGTCCCTACTCTCCATTATCTTTAGTATGACAACCTGTTTAGTAATTAACACGAGTTGTTTTAACTATTCCTTTTAAAATGCTGTTAAGGAACAATAATCTTTAGCTTAGAATCTGTTGAATAAATCACAGTTGCGAACATTTTCTGGCTATTATCAACACCTTATTGAATTTGCTTTCTTTCTATTTTAACAATTAAAGATAGAAAAATATGTTTTGTCCTCATTGTATTTCTTGTTGTTACTGTATTCTTATTAAACCCTTACTGCTGTAAAGTTTCTTTAAAATCCTTATTGTTGTTTCTTTATTCTGAATTTCCGGTGACCTACATATATACTTGGTTCAGGAAATATCAGACCCTACAATTTACACTGGGAAATGATATCTGGCCGTGTGTTTTGGTGTCTCCGTAGATACTTTTGTTTTCAAAACCTTTGAGCTCGGAGTTGCCTTTTATATTGATTATGTGCTGCATTTTTCCTTCTTTGATATCCAATTGCATTGCATTGAACTAATCTGGTGAAAAACAAATGTGTCCTTGGATAGGGTTTACTCAGTACGAGAGTTCCTAGACTTCGCACTGGTCAATACCACAGGAGGTAATTAACGGGAAATGGAATTAGTTTCTAATTATAATTAATTACGTTTGCAGAATATTATCGACAGGTACAATGTAAACATGTACTATGTGTAAAAGAAAACATGAAGCAATCAACTCACAAATAATCACATGTCGATAGGTAAACAGTCCCTAATGCATAGTAATGATAATAAGTTTCCGTTCCAGGTACTGTATCACCTTGCTGGATCGATCCAGAATCTCATTATTTCTGGTTATGATGTGCAAATATTTCTCAGTAGTTGTTAGAAGGATATCTTTTGGAGCCGGAAACGCTTACACTCGTGGAGCACCTCAATTTCGACTTCAGTTTTAAATGGGGATCTATGGTGTCTTTACTTTTGTCTTGTTACCGCTTTGATTAATGCTACCGTTTTTTTTTTATAGTTTTTGAGGTTCATCATGATTTAAAGGAATGACATTGTTACAGTTTTTTCTCGTTTGCTTTAACAATTTGACGTTTTGGATAGCAAAGTATTGTTTTGAAAGTTGTCACTGGCATTATTAGTGCAAAAGTAGTGCTACAGTTGCAGGGTAGCTGTAGGGTTACGTGTACCGGGTTATAGCGGTGAAAGCAGGACTGGCAGTAGTTTGATAGTAGTGTAGCAGTAGTATATAAAATCATTTGGATTATAGCGTTTTTAAGTAAATTTACATTATGGATGTAATCAACTCTTTGGCAGGATCGGCTTTATTGTCGAATTTCATCATGAGAATCTTTCCATATGTATAGCTATTTGAGACGTCAAGTTCCATGACAGGTTCAAAATAAGGAAAACAAACTCGACCAGACCTTTGAGCTACTCTTTCCGCAGCTATATCAACGCAAACATAATTTAAGAAATGGCTTCTTTGAAACTTTGCTTTGTTTACATGTGCCAGGGTGATTACTTTTCATTTTTATGCATTTTAATTTAAATGATTAAAAGTAACTTTGAAAAAAAATGATAGTGATAACACGATTTCTAAAGTGGACCATGACAATATGTTTAAGGTCGATGTACACCAACATAGCTTCTTGGAGTAAATGGAAGACGAAATCATGACGGAAGCCATATGTGGAACAGGACTCCTTTCCCTTGCAGATGATTTGGCTTAACCTTTGTTTTTGAGGTTCCACCTATCTTATATCTTTAAGTCAAAACTGCTTTTGTTTTTAATCTTATTCCCCTGATTTTTTAGACTTTTTCAGACCTTTTCTGTTGATGGTGAAACATATATATTTGGTCCCTGTGTGGTTCTTTCCCTGTTTCTGTGATCTGATCTTGTCATTTTCCTAAACATAGTTGTAGGTAACTGGCACAATACCAGTTGTACACTATAAAACCGATAGTGTTGCCTCAACCATTCATAACCCGATCAATGACATTAGCGGTGGACTCTGCTAATGAAAGTTAGAGTATAACTGTTACAGTAGCATTTCCCCCTACGATATACGACCAATTTAATGCGAAATGAAAAGGTTTTAGTTTCAGCAACGCGAACATAAACAATTCATGCACACCTGATTAGTGAAGGATACTTGGCTGTTTTCGGCAAATTACCGTTTGGTTGTCATGTCTCTAAGATCGATGATCCGTTTAGAAAAACAGGTCTGTGAACGACGGAGTGATTTTTTCTGTTCCGAACATGTATTAATCTAGACAGAGAGGTATGGGATTTCACGCTAGCCTCACATTCTGAAAACATTGACACGGACGGATTCAGAGCTGTAACGGATAATTTAAACACTATTGGCTTTTGAGTGACATATACACAATGTGTTAAGCTCGATAGATAAGAAACTCAAAGGTATGATTACTGGTATGCTGTAAGTAGAGAACTAACCCCAGCGACCATCGATGTTGAGAATTAACTAATCTATTTTGGTTGTTTGATCAAAAATGTTTACTGCATAACTCGAAATGTTCGTGGGTACTTTCCTTCGTGGTTTAAAGCCATCCAGATTGTTTCGTGGTACAAACTTTCTTGGATATCCTATATTAACAACAGCAGACACGTATATCATTTAAATTCGTTGTATATATTGTCGTGGTTCAATAGCAACCAAGAAAATCACAAATGTTTATGCACAACGAACATTTTATGTTATACAGTATAATCACATGGGCCAATCAATATACGACCAAGTCCCGGTAAGATTTCTGAGGAGGCAACTTCGGCAGAATCCCTTTTCATTTGCACTCGCTTGATAAATTGCACAAGTATCCGCCATTTTAATTTTAGTAATGAAAGGAATAATGACATGTTATTGTCGTTAAATTTCCGTTTATATTGATATCTCAGTGAAATTTCATAAAATACCAAATTAGACATCTTCTCACTTAGGATTAATTATAAAACTGATATCAACCGATTGAGATGAGAAAATGAATAATTTTACAGAGTAAATAAGATATTCGAGTACAAGAAATCTCGAATAGATTTCAACCTCTCATAATCACCCAAGATAATAAACAACAAACACAACAACAAACAACAAATGAACAACCTTTGTTGAAGTGGTCTAAACACGTAGTATACACATCTTTAATTCTGATGTTGTTCATGGGTTTGGCAAACATTCTGCTTCAATTGAGTCCGTATATGACCAAGTACCGGTTGGTAAACATGTACTTGTGATCCGTGACCCGTTCAGATAATAGTTGGGTGAACAGCTGAGTGATTTAGTCCGTCCCACATTTCTAACATTCCAGCTACCAGAAACGTGTGGAATCTTTACGCCCACGTCACACTCTGAAAAATTATTGACAAGTATCCTTTTAAGCTGTTACTAGTAATTCAATCCTCGTTTGCGTTTAATTACTTCGAACTCGCGGATTGATGTTTGAAACATCACTAGTTAAAGAGCTTTATCTTAACACCAGCCATACCAGGAATTACATAACGTCGAAACACATGAAAAACGCCCATAAGTCTTAGAATAATAAACTGATTTGATATTGATGGTACAGAACAACAATACAATAGATATTTTTTGTGAAAAGTAGTATTCATATTATATCTAAAGCAGAAATAATCTCATGTGTGCTTACTGTCTAGGAGTAAGTTTCTTGTCGTTTGTATGTAGTTTAACTAGTTGTTGCTAATAGCAAAGGGGTTCTTTGTACACAAACAACGTACGTATTTAACGTGTCGCAATATTTCAAGATACGACATATATCGAAAGTGATAAATTTAATTGAAAATGTAGTTGTTACTGACCTGTTATTACACAAGTATAGTTCTGGTTTCTTAATGGAGTACATCTTGTCCGTACAGGGCAGGGTCTCGAAGTGCACTCACCAAGTGCATCTGTCTGTAAGTGGATTGGAATAAACATGGTACTTTATGGAGTAATTATGCAAAATTAACTTCAAACCCACAGAAATTACCATTCTCTGGTTCTGTTTTACAAAATTATCAGTGAGTTCAAATCATTTGAAAAAGAAAAAAATACAGATAATTTGTTAACTCCCCTCCAAAATCACGAATATGTCATTTATCCTTTGACAATGAATATCGCGCCCAATCATATTATAGTATTGGATTCGTCTGTGAAACACTCTGCCACCCAGTAATTCTAGGAGTCCATGGTTCGTATTCATTAAACCGTTTTCAAGTACGGATTCTGTGCTGAAACCAGTTTCTTTGTAACTCGCTAAAATCATGTGACAGGTGTTAACATTTTAAATAGCGTTCTGCTTTTTGTCTCTCTTTAACAATTCTCCCAAATCACGGGAAAATGTGATTTTTCTGTTATTTATCATTAGAAAGATAATTTGGGCCTGAGCACAGAATCTGCGTTAGAGAATGAAAACAGTTTCATGAAGACGGGCCCTGATCTAAAACCATTCAAAACGTTCTTACACACCATATCCGCCACAACAAGTTTGAATGTAATACTATAAAAAAGGTTGTAATCCCAAACATTATCCTCGACAGTGCACCGCTATATCACATTGTCTGTCATGTTAAGCCAGTCCTTTGACTTGGCTGTTTTACATGACATACAGATAGCCTTTATCATATGATACCAGTATTGAAAAAAATGTATAAATTATTTTTGATGCCCAGTGTTCCATGTTAAAACAAATTTACCGGTTTCTATTATGGCGATGGTAACTTAGACGTTCCCATAGCTTTGTTACAATAAAGGAACACAAAGTATATGTATGACGTCATGTACAATGGCGTTCATATATACAGTAAGCGTCGCATGGTCCTTTAATACAATTGGATAGTGAAATTGATGAAATAATTCCAGCATTTTATCTGTAGTATCAAATGTATGCATATACATGATTAAAAACTCCTAATTAAGTGATACAATAATGTTACAGCACCCAAGGCTTCAATGGTCAATATCATGTTTTCATATACAGTGCACCCTTCATCTAGAACGATGTGTACTCCACTCTCACTTATTTCATTCCCGGCATACATGAAGGAACTTATTACATCAGTGTTAATTTGATTTCTCAATAGCACCTCATTTATTTGTGGTTCCTCTTAGTAAATTATATAACCAACGTGACAACCCCATGTGAATACACTATAACATACTATATATGACCGGTGTACGTGCACACACCAATGATACAATTCTAGCTCATCAAAATTTAATAAAGACGTAATTTATTATTTTTTTATTTTGTAAAGAGTAAATGAAATAGGATGATACATGTACACTGGATTCGAAAAATCTTGAACACAATATTTGCACAGTATTTTCTAATTATGCTTCTGACGTAACTATCACTATTTGAATGCGTTAGAAGAAGTCAATAAAGAGCATTCTGGATAATGGGCACAATTAAATTAGTATTTAAATTAATCCATAGTTCATTTTCCAATGCAATTTCAAAGTGATTTTTTGGCTTCCGTTTGACACCAAAACTTTGAAAGTTTGTTTGCTGATTAAATGATAAAAAGTATCATTCAAATATTGCCACCCAAGTGTTCTCTAAAACTTTTGTAGTATAATAAGGCGCAAATTTTATACACAATACTATCTCTGCACTTACGTTGAACATACTGTATACCGGGCAATTATGCCCTAAACTGGTAAAATCTATATTCACAATATGTTAATTCCACGCTTCATATTTGATTGCTTTGCGAGGCAAAAGTTAAATTGCAGCGAAACCCTTCCGGGATACGGTTTATCTCTTCAGAGACATGGTCATCGAAGCTATGACAGCCGACAATGTAAAACTACATTTCGTGTCAATATAATGACAGCGTTTTAATGTTTCGCATCAAAATGCGCATATTTTTCACTAGGCATTATTATAAAAATTACGTTCACTGGTAAAAATAACGTGTATGCACAGATATTACGACATCGCTATATGAAGGATTTTTTTTATGTCGCGTCTTTGAATTTTTATTATATAATTCCATTTAAGCTGGTATTTCATCGGCTCACTGCTGTTATTATTTCATATGGATTTGAGATCTGAAGTTGTTTTTGTTTGTCCTTTGACGTCATGGTGTAGTTTTGTACATTTATAGCATTTTGAGTATTTAACATTTTGAACAAATTGTCGGTTAATAATTTTCTGCCATTTGCATTTATGTGATGATATGCATTTGCAACGAACTTAGGGAGGATTGTGGCAGTTTTAGAAGTTTACATTAGGAAGAAAGCAAGCAAGAAAGGCTATAAAAGAACTATGCCCATGATAAGTTATATCGCTGGTAGATCTAAATCTAATGGTTCTGTATGAAACGGAGACGAAAGGCCTATAGTTTTACTTACCATCTTCCATGCATACATTCCAATGTAGATGGACACGTTATCCGTTAATAGCCTCTCGGGAAATGTAAGGTCGTCTGCACTATGTAGTTTGCAATGTATATTGTTCGTGTTGTACGAGACTGACAAACACTCGGATCTAAGAAAACATTCTGTTGCACAGCGAGAAAAAGATATGTTCTTGATAATATTGTATCGAAAGCCTTGAAACCGTCTATATTTCGTAACATTATAACAACCATGTATGTTACTGTGTGCAACATACACGACGCTTATGAAACAACACGTCAAATAGAGCACTTTGACAGCGGCTATGTCTAATGACATCATAAGTTGTGAGGTATGCTGCAAGGTTTTATCTATTTCGTATGTACAGATACTTTGCACTCTAAACAGTTTTTATAATGTCTTTATGCATTCCTAAAGCACTGTTGTTTAACATGATATTTAAAATCTCACTCACGTGTATCTATAATTGGTTTTATGAAGACAGCAAAGGCTACACACGTATTTCTGCACTGATTAGAACATTACTTCTGCATTCGTCATGCGTAAGAAGTTGCAGTCTTCCTGTTGTCTGTTGGAAGCTTCTTAACCTCCCCTTTCCAAAAATCTGGAGATTATATTTTCTATGGTAAGTTTATGTTCAATTATATGTGAACCTTATACTCAATACCACTGTTCATACATGTTAGTGTTACAGTTATATATGTCCCTGACATGTCTTGCGTATAGTACTCAGTAATAGTGCTGTATCTGTCGCTGAAAAGTCTCGATTATTGTCTTCGGGGCCAGTGGTGCATTTGTCGCTGAAAAATCTCAACTATAGTCTCCCGGAGCAGTGGTTTATTTGAAGCTGAAGAGTCTCGAATATAGTCCTCAATACCGGTGGTATCTGTCGCTGAACTGATTTGATATTGCCCTTAGTCCCAGTGGTATATTGCACTGTTTCGGATAAGGTCGTTAGTCCTTGTGGTATACATGTATATGTCGCTGAACTGTTTCGGATAAGGTCGTTAGTCCTTGTGGAATATCTGTCGCTGAACTATCTTCGATATTGCCCTTAGTCCCAGTGGTATATCTTTCGCTGAACTATCTTCGATATAGTCCCTGCTGTTTATCAAGGCTTTCCTACAGGTTCCACATGCCAGAGAACGTCAATTAGACTTAACCGTGTATCACGTGGTTATTAATTAGACTTAATCGTGTATCACGTGGTTATTGATTTATGGCACCGAATACATATAGTATTTTTCGTAGTTGATATGTACAGAAAAGAGTCTGATCCATCGCACTTTGCCAATACTAGACCTATTTGAATTGGATCGCAAAGTAAACATTTAGTAAGTCCTTATATATATCCCGATCATATTATCTATTTTAAATTAATTACACATCTATCCTGTTACATATTTCATTCAATATACGCAAGCCAATATCAATCATAAACACAAAATATAATACAACTATACATTAATTATTTCAATTAGACGACCGCCAGGATTACCTCACCCGAGGAACTCTCACTAAAGCGGCAACGGCATATACACGTTAAACAAAGCAATGAAATGATTTTTCTGTAGCTGCAGATTGTCTACGGCATGCTCAGACTATAAACATGAAAAACCAATAAATGTTGTTTAAGTGATCGATGCCAAATCGATATCACACAAAATACAATAACGGAGCGTATCGCATAGTATCTGTAAGCCTGTGTGTATCGAGCTGAAGGTTTGGACGATGTCAAATCTAATAGGTGATGACGTTGTATCAACCTCAAGTATCAAATACGTATGGTAGGGATTAGAATGAAACATATTTTTAATGTATCAAATATTGCTATATAATAGAAATGCTACCACGTAATTGATGTAACGACACATTCCATTTGTTGATAACTAGTATTAGTTGACGATAGGTCCTACACGTGCATGTATTATTTTCCAACAGACCAGCACTCTTTCAAAAACCTCCCCCGCAAATATAAACAAATGAGTTGCGGAACTGGTTTCCCTTGTCGAATGAGGTTAGACGTACTTAATGTATGTATTTGCTAACAGACAAACAAAAGTGTTTATTTCTTGATGTACTTGAAACGTGTCAAGCTCACGGTCAGTTGTTCCGCTGAACTTACCACAAAAACTTACTTGAAATAGTGGTAATAATCTGTCAAATGCCTATTTCAAATGTTGATGAGTGATTTCGATTGATTGTTGATGGATTTGACTGATAAAATAAACATCCGGTAGAGAGCTGGACGTCAGAGCTAATTGCATATCGTTTATCGACAAAATGGAGACTGAAAATGAAAAATCCTTCCAAAATATATGAAGTTTAAATAGAAACAAAAAGTCTACTGCCCACAGGACCAGAAAGGATTAAAACGCTCAGCTTGTAAAATAGTGGCATGGCGTGAGAAATGTAAGCGTGCACAAAAGAACAGCCGATCTAAACAATTCGATTAACTTGGTCACCTTACTTAAAATTGTCGTATTTACACTGAGGTAGACACGGAAGACACAGAAAAGACTTTCATTACATTTGACTTGGTAGAAAAGAAATATTCAACGTATGTGCATGTATTATGGTGGAAAATATAACTTAGGATTCCCAAATGTTAGAAAAATAATAAAAACTGCCGCAAACGGCTTTTGTTAATGTTGTTTCAAACATTTCCTCACCCTCGTTATATATATCACCATAATTCACGCCAATTCGTTGGTTATTTCTTAAATATACCAAATCGTCAATATGCTTTGAAAACATGGTACCAAGAAAATACAAAATTAAATGTAGAGAAACCAAAACAAAAAGAAAGTAAGAAATCTATCCAGCTAATGAGGTGATGGTGTTTGTTGCTCTCAAAGTAATTAATAGTGCCAATATATATGTCGCTCATATTTTTCAATATACATAACTTCGGAAATGTCTTTTCTATCGTGATCCAGGGTTCTAATATCAGTCCTTCCCCAAAATCATTGACCATCTTGATAGATTCTCGTGTTGGTCTACAGCCGTATTTGTCATAGCAAGGCTTCAGAGATTGTCAAACGGAGTTAAAGGGACGCTTCCTTCTTCTGTGGAGGAAAGACGAATAGCAGAACGGACCATCCTCGGACTTGTTCAAAGACGTGCTTTCCAGGACTCTCTCAACACTCTCGGTACATCTGTGACGCTGCCTAAGACGAATCGTCTTTACCCGCTCGACCCGGTTCTCCAAGATGGTCTTCTTCGTGAAGGAGGCCGTTTGAGGAAGGCCGATTGTCCTACTTCAAACAAACACCTGATAATCCTACCAAAGGACTGTCACGTGACGAGACTGCTTCTTACACATGTTCATCAAGAAGTTCAACATCAGTGACGAGGTATGACGTTAAACAGGCTCCATTTGTACGGTTTCTGGATTGTGGGAGGAAGCAAAGCTGTGGCAAACTTTCTACGTCAGTGTGTGGTTTGTAGAAAATTGAGACGTCCGACAGAATTTCAGAGGATGGCAGATCTACCTCGAGATCGCGTCCAACCGTCTCCAACCTTCACATACTGTGGTATAGACTGTTTTGGCCCCTTCATGGTGAAACAAGGACGCAAGGAAACGAAACGTTTCGGACTTTTGTTTACCTGCATGTGCACTCGAGCCATCCACATAGAAATGCTCGATGACAATGTAACAACATTTCTGGCTGAACGACAATGTGATTTTGTCAGGAATGCACCCAGTTCGAGCCACGCTGGCGGAGTGTGGGAACGGCAGACCAAGACTGTCCGCAATGTCCTAAATTCTGTTCTCCTACAGTGTCCAGGAAGATTAGATGATTCATCGCTTAGGACTGTCTTTTACGAAGCAATGTCCATAGTGAATGTTCGTCCGCTTCCCGTCAATGCAATTGATGACCCAAACGCTTTGGAACCGCTTACTCCGAATCACATTCCAACCACAAAATCAACAACCTCCACCAAGTGACTTTGTGAAGGAAGACTTGTTTCTACGTACACGTTGGAGACGTGTCCAATATCTACTCGAACAGTTCTGGGCACGCTGGAAAAGGGAATACCTGGCTCAGATTTCTCTCAGACAAAAGTGACATGAACCGCGTCGTAACATTCGTATTGTAGACATTGTTCTTGTAAAGAACGGGGGTCTTCCACGCAGTCAGTGGCCGCTTGCTAAAATCGTAGCAGCCAACGCAGATGATGATAGACTCGTGAGAAGGGTAAAAGTGAAGATGGGCAGTAAAGGTGCTTCATCATCCTCCATACTAGAACGTAGTGTTCACAAGCTTGTGTTACTCGTCGAACATTAACTCTTTGTACTTTATTGGTGTATGGTGCCCTTGTAAGAACACCTGCTGTGTTGGTCTAGATATCGTGTTTAGAATAAGATATGGACACTTCTTGATGTGTATCAAATGATTTAAACACTGACATTTTTTTCGGGGTAAAAATCTTGTATGATTTTGGTGGGAGTGTAAATGTCAGAGTTTCAAAGTGTATTTGTTCTATTTTGTGAGATGCCATTTTTTTTAATCGTTTGTAAACTACTCTGGGTATGAGTTTGCTTAATTTGAATTTCCCGCTAACCTTTTACTTGAAAGTAACTGTTGCGCATGTGCGAGTGGGTATGCAAATATCCGGTAGAGAACCATGCTGTTTTACCGCAACGATGGCAGAACGCAAACGATGCCAACGAAAAACGAAAACGATATTAGCTGCTTGATCAGGAGAACAAGGTATTACTCATGTACATTGAATTGTTATTAACGTGTGAGCATGTTTATTCCTTGACAATTTGGTGAAAGGTCATCATTTTTTCTCTACCTGTAGTTTGTTTGCTAAGTAATCAGATTTGTAGCCCTCCGGGCATCGTATGGTATTACCGGTATTTTTATACACATTTACATGCAAATGTCAGATAAACAGATTGTATAGTTATTCAAACAAATAAGTAATTGATATCAGTTATAAGCTAAGTGTCTAATAGAGATTTCTCGGTGTAAATCATTTTAAACAATTCATAAAACATGTGTTGTAAACTTTTCACTAGAGTTATCTCCCTTGTCCCATGAAACTTCTCCTAGTTACATTTTTGAGTGTATTAATAGGATTTGATTGTGAAATTATTTTACTGTAATAATTTCATTGATACAATTTAATATAATTCAACATACATATATGCATGTCAAGTACCAAGTTATTATCAAATATAAGGTCATTGATAGTTGGTCAACTTTCTTTATAATGCCATTCGCTATAACGACACATCCTTTATAATGACAATTATTTGTGAATTTACACCGCTGTAATGTGAAAGTTAAACTGCATAGATATGTTTCTTTGTATAGTAACATTGTATTCATTTATTACATTTACATTACACAAGAACACATAACATATATATATACAAACGACGGCCACACAGCTCCGTCCTTCCGGACACACAGTCCAACGATTGGTACACAGTTCCACAGGCAAATCCTGGACAGGTGTGCGGTCTTGTTGATGTCCCAAGTCTGATCTTTTTCTCACAATTAGGAGAATTCCACCACAAGGAAAACAACGATATTCCATTTCCCACAACATGTCTTTTTGGGGTGATTTTGGAACATTATTTTGTGAGTTAATGTTAGGTTAATTCTGTATGGCGTAAAAGGTCATACAGGTTACTGAGATTGACCTTGACCTTTAGATGTAATATAAGTATACAGCTATGTTGTGCATATCACT
>JAUMHH010209281.1:0-12865 GCA_032359455.1 Chlamys rubida
TTGTGGCAGAAAATGTTCTTTACTTCAAAGCAATATAACAACAAAATTTGAAGAAATTCTACTGAGAAATGGTGACATAAACCTATTACCTTAAATACTATCATTTTTGAATGTTTATACATAAAGTTTTAATTCTGATATTTTTAATATACAACATACTGTATATAAAAGATTTGCTTTAACCAGCCCGTATTGTTCCCCCATGACACTGCCAAAAACTGTAACTATGCATTTGAAACCGATTTTTGATTTTCAGGCATGACTAAGGGCTTTGATAAATAATTTCTGAAAAGAAAACTATACCTTGCAAGACAGGAACAAAAGATAACTATCATTAGTTTTCAGAGTGTAAAAATTCAGTGAGGCTAGACCTGGTCTCCATCCCTACACCTCAAATTGTTATATATTGAGCCATCTGGTCAACGAAAGTCCACTGACCCAATGGCACTGAAGTTGTTTCAAAAAACGAATGAATGGAAGGTTACAATATACCAGTATAAAGAAAACGTAGTGAAATCTTTAGTATTTTACCTGCAGTGGGACAGGGATCCTTAACTTAACCATACTTTGAACACCTGGGCCTTTTTCGTTTATCGCGATCCAAACGGTTGAACTGGTTGGACCAGAGTTGTTCATTTATGAAAAAAGTAATCTGATGCTGCTTTCAGGCAAGCCTTAACCAAGCCTTGCAAGGCCTGCATATACTTTTGCAGGTCTGCCTGGATTTATACCCGAAAATGTTACATTTAAAAATGACATCGGTTGGTCTGCATAAACGAACAGGCCCTTCAAGACACTGAACTGATAAAATACTATTTCAGTAGCTAAACATACTTGTTTGGTAACCCAGGTGGACCTTTCTTGAGAATCCAAAAATAATGAGGTTCTATTGTTATGAGAACAGATAACACAACTACTCTTCTATATATTCAATATTTTTATTGTTTTTATTTTCTCAGGACAATTATTAGAAAATCTTTAATCCAGACATGATCTATGTACCAGCCTGGCACGACCACACATCACCATTTCTGTACAAGGTGATTTCATTATTACTATACACAGTTCATTGGACGAACATGATTCTACTTACACAAGACATACCACTACCTACAAAATGTAGCTACATATACAGAGGGTAAATATCGGTACACATGTGAGGCCTCAGCCTCATCAGCCGTACAGCATTACAGATTACCACAGCCTCGGTCAGCAGTGGTCAATGATTCAGGATGATGTGATTCACCAGGTAATTTTTTAATATTTAAAGCCATGATTGTGATTTTAATTGAATTTGTATTTCTGTACTGCAGTCGTTATTTGAAAACCAGGATAAATTCACACCATCCGCCCAACAAAAACCCAAGTTCAAAACGAAAATTATGAAAAGTTCTGATGCCTTGAAAAATAATCATTCTTATTAGGTTACAAGGATTCCAAAACCATGGCAACTACCAGAATTCTGCACTCTGCACTCCGCACTCCGCTCTCCTTAGGTGCAAAACAAGGATAACATTTCCAATTTCTTCTCATCCTTATTATATTACACATATGAAATTCAAAACAGAAAATCTGCAAATATTGTGCTATAACAGCTGAAGAGACATTTGATAAGTGGCCAGGTAACGAAGGATAGGAAGTAACATGTAAACTTGAAGAGGAAGACAGAACAGAGGAGCAACACCTGTGCACACTTTTCTGTTAACAAATTCTACCAACTGTAGGACAGTTTTGCACTCAATCAAAATGATAAATGTACATACTCAAAAGTATTCATAAATGAAAAATAATAAGAGCAGGATCGTAAAACATACAAAATAATTCACTTGTTTACATATTCAGTTATACACTCATCCAAAACCATTTTTGCATCTCTGTGAAATGATTTATGTAATAATATATGAACTTACGATTCACATTGGCACATCAACAATGTATTGGACACAATGTTAGATACAAATCAGCCCCTGACACAGGGCCGTAAGCTGATGATAACGTGATGAAAGGGAGGTAACCTTACAACTGGGATATAGTGATTAGGTTTGTATTTTTGTATTCTTTGCATATGAATACAGTTTTTATAACATTGAGAACAGATTAATGAGTATATAAAGACACACCTGTATTTCATTTCTCAATAAGAAGTTGGACTTTGTGTTGATACAATTTTGCCAAAGGAATAAGATTATGTTATCAACCAATGGTAATTTAATTCTGCTTTAAGTTAATGGGAAAAGTTTGATTGCAGTCTGTTAGTGATGGTAAAATAGCATACAGCTAATTGAAACCATCTTACACTTGATGTATATTATAATGTCTCTTCTACAGTAATCCCACATCAAAATAGTTCATAATGTCATAAAGATGGAACCCCACATCAATGGGTTCATATAAAATGTTGAGTTTATGCTTTTGTGTCCTTTAAGTAGTACTGATCAAGATTTCACAACTAAAGACATCCTGATTGTGACATCATAATCAGATCTAGATGACCATGCAGGTGTTGCAGCCCTTCTTCTGAAAACACTGCTAGCAAAAAAAATAACTTGATGTAAGATACATCTGACCAGTAAAACACTACAATTAATAGAAAGTATTAGCATTTTGATCTTGATCTAGACAAAACAAGCTTAGATCTTATATCCAATCATCCTCGATACCCAGGGGTAACGCTCACTTTCATTCTCTACACCCCTGGAAAATGTCAGCAAAATCGAAGGCTCAGTGTGCACCGCCTTGTGGACGAGACGAGAAGACTAGTTTGATCCTTTGATGTACATCAAAAGAATATTGCGGTCGCGTAACGGTAAAACTTATTGGCTTTGAAGTTGGGCCTCTCCTCTGTAATCTTCAAAGAACAAGTATCAGCGTAGTCATTGGTCAGGTTTTTTTACCCGACACCAATCAAATAGCTAGCCGTGTGTCTTCAATTTTGTTATGACATAGTCCGGGGGTGCAGAGAGTGAAAGTGAGCGTAATCCCTGGATATCGAGGATGACATCTAATCAGTAAATAGATATTTCAGTATTAATGTTCCAACTGTTTGCAACTTATAACAACTACCCAAAAGAAGTGTGACAATAAAAACTACTTGAAAACTTTCCCCTTTAATATACAAAGTATGTTTGCCCTTGAATGTTACTTCCATACCTGTAATTGCTTGTGACATATCATAAATCACTTACATTTCACTAGATGTAGGAGTTTCAGTATTAATTCCCAAGGAGAATTGTCCACTAATTTAAATATCTCTGATTTGCCTAAATCTTTTAAGGAATGATACTAAAACAAAACAAAAATCTTTTCAATGTTCCCTAAAATTACCACTTTTATAGAATTAAACATCAGCAGACATTTCACAAGAGATGTGTGTTCTGACGAAAACCACTGGAGGGCTTCAACTACAACACATTGACCCATTACCATACCTGTAAAAGTTCAGGAGAAGACGCTAGCATCATGACACATTTTCTACCCTACGATAATTTGTGTTTTCATTCAAGGGTGAAAGGCGACAACATTTCCTTTTTGTAGAGTACTGTTCAATCCTCAATACACTTTCTGGAAGGTCATGTTCAGACAATCATACAACTTACTAGGGTGGGCCTTCACCTATGAAAACTATATACCACCACACCTCCAAAATATCTTTCAACTCAGAATTTAAGTCTGTTTCGATGTGGATGATATTGCAGTGTAGCAGTTCATCACTGTATAACTGCAGCGAGTCACCATGTAATCATTGCAGTATGATTTAATTATATATATATCAAGTAAAACTATTACTGGCCAAATCAAGTCCTTATTTCAACATTAATTAATGTTTACAAAATATGACTGAACAAATCACATCCGTCAAAAGGTCCAGAATCACAGATCTGATGAACCTAAGTTTGTAGCCACAGGGCAATCCTTATCTTTGATATATGAAAAAAAAGTTTTAAAACTACATCAAAATTGTATAGTTCTATCAGATTGCAAGGGAAAAAATACATTGGAAAATATATATTTAAAATTGTCTTTGATGACTAATTACACTAACAAAGCTTCAATAGCAAGGCTCTGTAGTTACTAAGGGATGTGTATAATAAACTGTAAATGTATTATAACTGTCATCTTAATTTTCATAATTAAAAATAAATGGATGTCCATGTGTATCACATATTCCAAATGTTTTACCAACTTATTCAGACACGGAAACCATTGCAATAGACTTTTGCAATAGTTTGCTGAGTGACTAGTACATTTGGGTATGAATCACACGAAACAAATCTTCTCGGAAAGGATACAAAATTCTCGCACAGGACAAGTTGCAACAAGAAGTACACACATAAATACATAACATCATTCTTCAAATACAAATGAAACATGCTGAAATCTTGCATTACTTTGATAGCTTACATCACCCAATGCTGCTGTAAACTTTGCACTGTTAACTGGTCACTGACCATTCTGTTTGACTTCTAATCGTCGTCATCATCAATACAGATAACATCCACCACCTCTGTATCATTGTTTTTACCGGTCACCTCCATTTTATGGACGGAGGTTTTAACAGGCTCTGGCCTGGGTCCCCTCAACATCCTCGGGGGTCCCTGTCGGACGTTAGCACTGTTTATCTGTGGTCTGATCCCCGGGGGTCTGATCCCCGGGGGTCTAGACAGTTGAGGTCTAGGCCCAGCGGGAGCCAGTAGGCCACCCTGGTACCTGATGGTGGTATAGTTTGAGTTGTCCCTGACTTGCTCTGACTGAGAGTCCTGGAGGCTGTATACAGAGCTTATTCTTAAGCCAGGACCAGGACTGGGTGACTTTATCACAAGACCCTGCCCTACATCTCCAAACTCTGCTACACGAGTTCCTCCAGCTGCCACGGGGCGCTGCTGAAGCTCCTTACATGTGCGAGCCCCTGGAGGGGAGGAATGAATACTAAATCCCTTGGGATTGGATGTTGGGATGTGCACATATGGGTGTGGTCTGCTAAGGGTGGTGCTATTCTGTAGTCCACTACCAGAGGGACGAGGCTGGAATGACCCAGATGGTTTGAACACCTTAGACAGTATATTGGCTCTATGGATTGCTTTGATGGGTTTTCGGACTTCTTGCTTGATAGGTTCTTTTTCCTCATCAGATGAAGACAAGTCTATAATCTCTATCTCATTATTTGATCGTTCAAGTCGTTCACTCACAAAATTTTGCTTCCTGCGACTGGCAGCAGCCGCAGCCTGGGACCTGTAGACTGGACGATAGGCAGAGTTCTGGTCATGCACCATTCTCATGGTCTCTGAACCATCTGCATTCTTCACAACCTGGGTGACCATGTATGACCTTGGGATAGGGTTCATCTTTGAAAGTGAGGCTAGACTTTGGTTCATATGACGGATCTTGGCAGACAAGGGTCCACACAGAGGCTTCCCAATGGCCCTCTGTATAACTTCATTGCTGAATTGTCTTGCATTTGAAGTAGTCCTGGAAAACACGGCCTGAGCATATCGGGCCTGCTGGTAGTAGTTGGGCATGAGTGGCCTGGGTTTAGGCCTCAACCACTCTTTGACTTCAGCAGGGTCCATATGCTCCAACTCAACCTTACAGGGCTCCATCTGACTAAGAAGTTTCCGACTTTTTCTATTTAGACCAGTCTTTTGTGTTATCATAAACTCGCGTCTATGTGAACTAGAGAACTTTATTCTATGATGATACTGAGCATGTTTCCTTTTCTTCTTAAATGTACACGGATACGCAGCTTCTCTCTGTCTTAATTTTTCAAAAAAGTTATTTTTGTCATACCCCCTACAGTAAATGTCTGCCTTACTTATGATAGGAATAGTGTTATCAATCTTAAGTTGTTTTTTTACCCTGTGTCCGAGAGGGGAGGAGAGATCAATGTTAAGAAGTAAGGAGCAGATGGCGGGAGCAGGTTTGGCTTCCTTCGTTGTTGACTCTCCGCCACTGTCAGAATCACTCACAAGTCCAGAGAAGCTGAGCTGGCGCTTCCTGTGACTTCCCTCGGCATCCCGACTCAGCTGCGACATCAGAGACTTTGGAGTGCGAGGTGTTACCGGTGTAGTTACCATCTCTACATCAATAATTTCACAGTCACTGTCTACATGTTCCTCTTTGACCAACGGGGCACTGTCGTCTCGTGGTTTCTCCCCTAGGTTCAATAGTTTTATAAACACATCCTTGGGCGGAGGGATATAAATCTCCCTAAAATGTCTCCTCCTCCTCTGCACCAAACGAGTAGGAATCACACGTGAGCGGCCCATACGTTTAGGCTGGGCTCTTTGGATAGTCTTTGCTGATATAATTGTGGGGACTGCCTGAGATGGCAGAGTATTTGGGACGACCTGTGTGGGTAACACTTTAGAGACCATCTCTTTTTCTGCCTCTGCCTCCTCCTCCTCATCCTCACATTTGTCTTGGTGAACCATAAGGTCAGACTGGTTGGTGAATTGCTTGGCACAAAGGAAACACACCCAGATAGGATTGTTAGCCGGCGTAGGACTTTCCTCCTGTGGCGGGCCTGAAACATACAACCAGTGTTATAAGCTGACCAGATGCTGATTATAGTCTATATCACTTGACCCAGTTTCTGAGATTGTGGATAAAATGTTCACCTCATTTTACTGAATCATCAAAGAAAACCATGAACAAATCTAATTCAAATAACTTTTAATGAAAATGAGTATTGAAATCAGTTGGAAAATTTCATTATAGTCTCAACAATTGAGAAACCTATTTTTTGTGCCTACCCTAAATTATTTTTTGACAAGTTTCAAGGAAGCATGGTTAAAAGTCAAGATAACTCTCCTTTTACATGTACCTTATAAAAAATTTTAAAATAAATTTATTACCTAGCTACCTACCCTAATTTTTCCGACATGTAACAGGAAACAAACATGTTTGTTTGGCCTGATTTTAGTAATTGGACCGAGGAAACATAACAATGATTAAACATTGAAGGATTGAATCTTACTTTTGTCAATTTCATGAGGTGATGAATGGAGTTGGTCTTGATATATATTCAATATGAACTGCAGTTCATTAAATTTGTCTCAAGACCAACTCCAATGTATTTGCTTGTCTAGTAAATAAGAGACACATTTGTGACCATATGTTTTACCAGTCTTATTAAGTGGATAGATCTTGAAGTCATTACTGTGTAACACATAAAGAGTCATTAATGTGTGACACATAAAGAGTCATTATTGTATGACATAAAGAGTTTCACTGGTTGTGATATATGAGCCTGTAAACATATTAATATAGAGACATGACAGGGACTGAAGAAATAGTTTAGTTAAATAAGTATTCAACTATGACATCAGAGTTCAACACAAGCAGGTTTTATTGTCATTAGATAGTTTCAAATACTGAGCATTACTGGCAGAGAGTTAAGTCATCATAATTAACAGGACCTCAATCAACATGTAATTGTAGATATTGACAAGCAGAAAGAAAGATATTTACATAATAAATAGCACTATATAATGTGTACTTAACTTGATCAGCTCTATACATATATTTATACTGTAATGTATGCATGAAAAAATTTGCCCTGTGAAATATTCTCTTTTCACTGGTAAATTCATATTCAGTGTTCATTTCAATGTTCACATAGGAATGGATGTGTTAAAATTAACCATCAGGAGTTGTTGTGAACTGGCCATCATTAAGTCAGAGCCTGGCAAATATATCCGGACATGAAGCCAGACAATAGGCTTCATAGTTACCTTGTGTGACTGTGGGTTTAGGATTTTCCTGAGAACAAACAGCATTCTGGTTTCCATCATGCTCGAACTGAAACAAATCAAATACTGTAGTAAACAATTTTTCAATTGTTTATCATCATACTTTGTTTATCATCACACTATCAAGCTATGCTGTGAATACACCTATGACATTTGTTCTCTCTCTGAACATACACAACCACATTATGTTACAGGAAATTTCAGACCCTCAATATATCATCACTCTGATAACAGGAGGTTTTGAGATTGGACATACAGACAGTCATGTGACAGCAGGATATTTCTGACACTCGGGTGACAGAAGGTTTCTGTATAACATACTCACCAACACTCAGGTGACAGGAGGTTTCTATATAACATACTCACCAACACTCGGGTGACAGGAGGTTTCTGTATAACATACTCACCAACACTCGGGTGACAGAAGGTTTCTATATAACATACTCACCAACACTCGGGTGACAGAAGGTTTCTATATAACATACTCACCAACACTCGGGTGACAGGAGATTTCTATATTACATATTCACAAACACTCAGGTGACAGAAGGTTTCTATATAACATACTCACCAACACTCAGGTGACAGGAGATTTCTATATAACATACTCACCAACACTCGGGTGACAGTAGGTTTCTATATAACATACTCACCAACACTCGGGTGACAGAGGGTTTCTATATAACATACTCACCAACACTCAGGTGACAGAAGGTTTCTATATAACATATTCACTAACACTCGGGTGACAGAAGGTTTCTGTATAAGTTATAACTTACCAACACTCGGGTGATAGGAGGTTTCTATATAACATACTCACCAACACTCGGGTGACAGGAAGTTTCTGAGAGGTTCCCTTGTTTTCCTGTGGAAGACTTGCAGCACTTAGTAGATTCTCCTGGTCTAAATGTTTGTAACAACTTGTGACTATTTTCCGCAGCATCTCTAGTTTTAACTGTAAATAGATTTTTTTGTTTAGTAGATCAATTGATATTACTTTTATCAAAGTACACACATGCATATATACAAAATATACATGTACAGTCCGGCCTTATTTTGCCTCCCCCATTATATAGATTGCTATTGCTACCTTGTTTGGTACGGGGGCCTTGCATGTTCCAAGGAAACCTGGGAGCTATATTGGAAAGGTTCAAGCACATCAGACTGTTCGAGGGGAAGGGATCAGGCAGACAAAGGCAATCCACCCATCACCTTTATCATACAATTTTATTATCAGTGACAATAGGGTTCTTAGGAATACACAGTGACATCCAGACAGGAGTGATGCCACGTGTACACTCTGCGACATTCAATTGGAGTGTCTAACTGCTTCACTCTTAAAACAACCACATCTCCAATGTCAAAATAATGTGAAAAAAATCTGCCCAATTTGATGGGGAATCCCACAGCTTAAATCTTATCATTTGATCTGAGGACATGGCAGAATCAGGAGAAAAAACACGTTTCCACAGGATCATGAATTATGAATTCAAGTGTTGACAAAAGCTGATGGGACATCAGGGATGTACAGCTTTAATTTTCATCTACTTATATATCTGCAGCTAAATTT
Source organism: Chlamys rubida (assembly GCA_032359455.1). NCBI lineage: Eukaryota > Metazoa > Mollusca > Bivalvia > Pectinida > Pectinidae > Chlamys > Chlamys rubida. Next base: position 9,319 of record JAUMHH010209281.1, read on the forward strand.
GACAGAATCAACTACATTTGTATTTCTTTATTACTGTAGTAATTACTAGAGAAAAAGTACTGGTTCTGTCAAAAAATACACTAGCCCAAGTGTCAGGGTTGTTGTATCTATAGTACCGCCCTGGCCATCCTAAAATACGCTGTTTTGATGACAGTCACTATATATCTATCATCACTATTAAGCTCTATCCAAAAGAGCAAGTAGCCTGAATTAAAACAAAAATTACCATTTTTATCAATAATTTCAAAACAAATATGATATGTATTTTGTTAAAACGATATAGATAGTGAATTTGTGCTGTTCAAACACTTAGACAAGGTACTGTTTTATGTGTCCTTCTAATCTCACCTCGTCTTGTTTGAGGTCGTCACTGTGTTTCAGGTTCTCACTTTGTTTTATGTCATCAGAACCTGGCCAGGACCATGAAACATCCTGGGGCCACCAGTCTGGTCGATACTGGTTTTTACCAAACAGAGGATGCTGTCTTCCTGTCACTAGAGTGACCAGCTGGGGGATAAACTCTGTTAATTGTATCTGAAACAAAACACCAGGCACTTTGTTTTATTTGGCAAGACTAGAAGTGGAAGTAATTATGTACATTTTTATACAAAACAAAAATAGTAGATGTATGTCATGTCAGCAACCAAACATGTTTTCCCTAGCTACACTACAGTTTTCAAAAAGAGAGATATCTAGCCTTATTTCAATATGTAAACAAGTTTTAACTGTAACAGGGACTGTACATGTTACAAGAGTCCCCATAACTGCCCCCTAGTTGCAAATAAAGCATCAGAAAGAGCTTTCAATGCGATAATATTTACTTGCACACTTATTTTGAGCAAAATCAAGACACATAGAGGGACAATTTGCATCACCTTGGCACACACCAATAATTGTGTAAATCATTCAAAGGCCACAGCGGCTATATATTTGATGACTAATCAGGAAACGAATCATATTACTCCTACTACAATGTACCAGGGTATACATGCCCACAAATGCTCATGTGAAGTTTTGTGGATATCTAGCTAGTAGTCTTTGAGAAAACACCTGGAAACCGTTTTGTGAAAGGAAAAAAAGATGAAGATGAAGAAGAGAAGGAAAATAATAAGACACACCGCAAAAACAGCAGCAGGGCCTCAATTTTCATACATCAATTGCAAACTGACATCCCATGATAATAATTCTAACAAAGATTTAATTAATTCCTGCTGAAGATAAACAATGTACATGTGTGTATACATGTACTTGCATTGGAAGTGTTATTTCCCGATATTACATACATGGTCTGGTTTTCCTTGATTCTTATAATTTATTGGCTTATCCTTGATCTCAGGTTGGATGATATATAGCATATCGACCCCATGTTTCTATTTTTATCTTGCATGTGACCATATCGACCCCATGTTTCTATTTTTATCTTGCATGTGACCATATCGACCCCATGTTTCTAAATTTAGATCGGGATATTTTGTTCACGGGACAATGTGAGTGTATGTACACATATCCAAACTGGCAATTAATGTTGACTGGTCAATGTGAACATTAAAGCAGACAAAAAGTGATAGGTATTTACAAAACAAAAAATGTACTTGTTATCTGATTTTTGTTTATTTTGTTAATCTCTTAACAAATTCATATTGTGATATGAATCACAATCCCTGTTATACATCTCATGTTATCTTATGAAATGATATGTAATTTAAAAATTAAGGACTTTTGTCTCGGGCAAAATGTTAATCATGTTGTTATATGGTTAATATCACTCTATCGGGTCCACATAACAATGTATTGACCTAGAAAAAAATCCATAATTGATAAGAATAAATGATAGATAACATTACCACCATCCCAGGGGGAAAGAATGCATGACCTTCAGTTCATTAAATTTGCCATTAAAATAAAACACGTAATATCTACCGACATATCCATCCATGAAGATAATTTCTATCTAATATCTCTGGGTCTAGAAAAGAAAAACTGCAGAAACTGTAGCTAATTTTCCCATATCAACATTTCATCACAAGTACAGCAGTTTAACTCATTGATCCCTAAAGTTTCATTATGAACTATGCCAACATTTGAATTGGAAGGGTTCAAATGTGTCTTCAGGGGTGAATGAGTTAATTAGTATGATCAGAACAAAGCGAAAGCTGCAGCAATCCTAGAAGTTAGAAAGTAACAAACAAAAAATATATTTGTTATTCTGATTACAAGTACAGCTGGTGAAATTGTATCAGTATAATGACAATGGCATTATTATACCCATGTATGTATATACAGTACCTGTGTCATGGAATCCACAGCCAGGGGAGGTAACTGTGACAACATGACAGGATCTGTAGGCAGAGCAATGTTGTCCACTATCATCCCTGTGGTATAATGTTGTACACATTATCTGATCTCCATCATCCAATCTGTACCTTTTCCCTACAATACATAAAAGTACCCTAGTCTTACAATTCGCTATTCCATCTAAGTCAATCATGTAATCATCATTACCTGCTCTGACCCTGCATTCTATATAACTTGTCCACACTGTTGGAATTACTTCTTTGCCCCATATATATATATATATATATACTGTAAATATTCCTGTGTAGAGTGCACTTTTTTAGGGGGAAAATGAAAGTGTCAATAAAGGTGTATGCACTATACACAAGAACAATCCAAAACCAGTCCATTTATCGTAAATTGTTCGGGGATTTTTCGGAATTTTTGGATTTTTTATTTTTTTTATTTTTTGAACTAAAAAGTACTTTATACCTGCGCAATATAAATGAGATGCGAATATTGAAGGTATTATATTGTGATCCCAATTTGTTATATTACCTTTTGTTCTGAAAATACCAGTTCTTTTAGAAACTTGAAATTCAAAAATTTGCTGTGTTGTAAAATTTACAGTGTGCATTCTAATTTGTATAAATTTCAATTGGCATTCAAATATTAGTTCCATAAATTTTTAAGTGTATCATAAGTAACTTTGATTACTTAAAAATGGTGGACAGCATGTCCTGACAAATTTTAAATGAAACAGACAATGAAAATGTGTTTGATATACATATGCATGTATATAACCAGCATAACATATAGCCCTGACACTGGAACATCTAGTCAAAATAGCCATGGCAAATATACATTACCCTGTCTAATACCAAAGATAAAATTGTAGGAAGTTAAATTATGCGTTACAATCCACCATGTCACATTGATGCAATGATATTGTCCATTAGTACTTGTTTGGCCTAGCGGAATACATGTAGCTAATAAAAATCATGTGCTTTATTTTCCCAAAATGAAGAAAAATTAAGAAAACATGTATCTTCCAAATTTTAAAACTTATTCTATATAAATTTGGTCTGTATAGATATTGAAAGTTCTATTTTGTATTAAAAATAATAATAAGCTAATTCAATTGTCCATGACATAATTAAACAAAAATTACGTGTAATTATATGTCTCGCCTATCTCGCTTTGTCAATAACGTAAAAGTCCATACGACAAAATACGTATACTAAGGAATGATAGTAAGAGTAACTTGACCAAG
>JAUMHH010209292.1:0-12864 GCA_032359455.1 Chlamys rubida
CAGTGGTGTGTTTACTACGGTATAAGTTTACGTACTGTTTGATGCCGTGGTGTTTGTCGACAGTGGTGTGTTTACTACGGTATAAGTTTACGTACTGTTTGATGCCGTGGTGTTTGTCGACAGTGGTGTGTTTACTATGGTAGAAGTTTACGTACTGTTTGATGCCGTGGTGTTTGTCGACAGTGGTGTGTTTACTGTCGGCCGAGTGTTTCCCCTCCCCGTTACTGTGGGACTCCTCCTCCTGGTCACAGATATACACGTGGATCTCGTCCACTAGCAGCTCATCTATTAACCTGTCAATCAGTCAAACAAATTTATAATATCACCTCATTTAGACAATGTCACATGTATTAATTTTCCTATAATAATCATGGTTTCAGCAAAACATAATGTAACAAGTATACAAAATGTACAACCTACTATACATAGGGATATTTCATCCAGCTACATTTTGTCTGGTGTCCTTCAAAAAATATTCTTTCTGCATTAAAATGGACACGGTTAACATTTTAATTAATTAAGTAAAAAGAGGTACACAAATTTCCTGTTTCATGATACAAATTATAAAGTTTTCAAAGTAAAATTTTCATTATAGCTTCAGTAAAAAATTCAAATGATTGCACTTTCCCTGAAAATAAAGCTAACTACAAAGCAGATAGTGATGAACACCGTGTTGGTGAAGATTAACTTACAACTGGAACTCCTCATTCCAGTGAGGAGAGGCTGACTGCTTGACCGCCACTGTACGGAGCACATCGTCCTGCTGCTCAGTGGACAGAGTGCTGGACGTTTTCCTAGCCTTAGGTGACATTTTGGGCGAGTTCCGCGGGGAGGACTTCGGGGAAACCTTGAGGTTACGCTGCATGGGGTGGATTATACTGACCAGACAGTAGGGGTCACCAAGCTCTGTAACAAGGTCATGAGGTCAAGGTCAAATAAAAGGTTATTTCTAGAAGAATTAAAATATGTGTTCTGTATAAACAGATGACTTTCCTACAGAAATTACAAATTTGCATGTAAACATTTAACTTTTTTATTTATGAATAATGATCAAAGTGGATAAAGTGACCTAATTAAATTTGACGATTAATACCAACAGGTTTGCCAGCCTGTTCTTCATAGTTCCATCGGCATCAATCACACATCACAAGGTGTTATTTTATTATGTATATTGAATACTTCGAATACTGGAACATTCTAGGATTTTATAGAAGCTGGTAACTGGTATACCTATTTTATTCTACTCACCTTTAGAGCCATCCAGTTGCTTCAACCCATCTCCTTGCAAAACAGTGATATTAGCTTGTAGACATTTCGGCTGAAGTTAGAAAGATTTTATTTTATACAAAATGTATGTCTTTTAACACGTTTTCCAAAACTAAATCAGGGTATTTTATATAAGGTTATTTTTCATGGTAGAACCCTTTTATAGCACAGTGATAACATTGATGTATCCATGAATTTAACGTACGAGCAAAAGTAACAATAAACACTTTTTGATGAAAATATCAATGTGTGAAATCAAAGCAAGCTGGATACAGTAAAATAATGTTATGTTCAAGTGTGAAGGTTGTTTGGCAGCCATAACAAACAAACATGATATACATAACAGTATTGTTATAACATCAGTTAACTCATTCACCCCTGAAATTTTATAATGGACTATTCCAACCTTTGAATTGGAAGAGTTCAAATGCGTCTTCAGGGGTGAATGAGTTAATATATATACTGTACCTTGTTGGAAAGCTCTTCTTTGATAAAGAATTCATGTTCATCTCGGTCAACTTCAAACACCTGGAAAAACATAACAGGTGTTCTTTATGTATTTGAGTCATACAACACAACACAAGTAGTGGTGACCTACAAACTTAGCAATACTGCTCTATGTCATAACACAAATGTATTTAAATAAGCAATATGCTTCAATTGGCACATGGGATTTTGAAAATAATTGCAGTTCCAGCATTTTAATTTAAGCAGTTTACGGAAAGCTGAATTGCTCAGCTGATCCCAAGGTTGTAGTTATCCTCCAATACACAATAGTTAAGTTTTGTGATCCCTGAAATACATGTACCCAGTCTGTTTGGTATAAACATAACACAGGGATTAATGGTGACCTGTTGGAGGTGACCAGGTACGTCCAGCACACCTGCCTATCTCTGACGTCCACTACTAAGTCTATGGTCAACAGGAAGGTGACCGAAGGATTACACAACCACCACAAATTACCAACACCACCCATGAATCAATCTCTGTTTTATCAGTAGCTGTGGTTAAAGTGGTCAGTTTTGTTCCAGCTATTAGGTTTATATGCCTACACTGAATTTGTCCTGATACCAGCTCCTAGATCTAGAAAATGAGCAAGTGGTTTCCACATAATTACATTGAAAATTAGAAAAGTGTGTGCAAGAAACTAACGCCTTTCTTCAAAACTAAGGTTCCAAAGCAAGGTAACCCAAATTGTGCAAGCCCATCATATTTACTTCTTTCAACAGCATTGTTTTTTTGCAACATGTTCTACTTAAACACCAGTTTATATACAACTAACACACAAGAAACAGTTAACCTGTTTATTACTCTTGTTAGCAACATATTTACAAACAGTAATACATTTGGCGCATCAGGGGCTACTCACTCCAACAATTTTTCTACCATATATCTGTATTAAACTATTTTTGAATAAGCTTTGAATAAGCTAGACTCCGGGGGTATTAAGTGAAGCAGCTAGACTCTGAAAATGTCTTCAGAGAAGCGACTACACAGCCCAGAGAAGCGCGACTAGACTCTATTTAAACACCAGTATATATATCTAAACTGATTGATTTCTCCATTGTTACTATTTAAATATCAACAAATTATTAATTATTATATAATGCTTATCAAACTAATTCAAACCATACCTTGATCTACGCTCCGTTTTATAAACTACACTCTGCTACACTGATCAAATGATGTTCAAGGGGGATAACTCTAACACAAATCATAGTTATAACTTGTAAGGCAGCATACAACCTTAATAAGATCTAGTACCCGTTCTTTAAGCAACATATTTTACATGTTGCTGAAAGAAATTGATCAACAGGTTTCCACTCCCAACAGATAAACCTTTTAAGCTTTTATGATATATAAAATGTATTTAGTGTATCATTGATGGAAATCCCCCAAAAATGTACACAACAGCATACATTTTCTAAGTATGCAAATAGAGAAAGTGATGTACAGCGATTAACTCATTCACCCCTCAAATTTCATAATGAACTATTCCAACCTTGAATTGGAAGAGTTCAAATGTTTCTTCAGGGGTGAATGAGTTTAAGAGAAGCCATACAATACCTGTTCGATATGCACTTACCAGGGACCTGAAGGCTGACTGGTAATACTAGCGCTTTACTTAATTGGAATACACATGTTGTACTGGTGAGAAACCTGAATTGTGCAGGCCCATTATTTTTACTTTTTCCAGTAGCATTGGTTTTTGCAACAAATTCCACTTAAACACCTGCATTTGTATAACTTTAAGCGATAAACTTTCTCTATTGGTATCAATTAACCATGGCATTTGGAAGTCATATTTATTCATCAAAATCTTTCTCAATATAACAGGCCTACGCACATTAAAGACTTCTTTAAGCTTGAAAAGAAGCGTTGAAATATTGCTTTAATTTTCAAATCAGATTACCTCTCTCAGATGGTCAACGAGATCTCCTGGGCGCAATCCCACTGTTTTATCTGGGGCTCCCAAGGGGTGGAGCAGGCTCCGCAACAACCCACGGTAGATATTCTCATTCTGAAACAACAGAAAATGACAGATTTCAAAACTAACAGTTATGGAGGGAGTGGAAAGGAAGTAATTTTGTTGGGGACGTTCTATCATAAAGAACTGTCGTCGTTAGTGCTGTAGAAGATCAGAGTGTATGTTACTGTCCTTGAAGATCAACCAACTTTACTTTGAAAGGACAAAACAGCTATTTCAATGAAGTGTAACAGAGCGCATGATTAATTAAATATAAATCACTGCCTCCGCTAGGGATCGAACCCGGGACCTCTGGCTTACTAGTCTTACGCTCAACCGATCGAGCTAAAGAGAAGTTCTCTATAGCCGAGCGATATATTGCGGCTAGTATTTACCAGGGTTACAGAAGTATACATTGTGGAATTAATTATGATGTGGCAAAGGTCAAAACACCATAACCAGGAATATGAACACAGTACCCTATACTACAATAATGTCTCTATATCCTTCCTTATGAAGTAACAGGGCCTATGTATCTGAGGTGAGACTTTGTCAGGTGGCTGTCGATGGCCAGGTATGCTAGCTAGCTCAATTGGTTTGAGTGTCTCTACAGTCAGAGGTCCTGGGTACGAATTCCAGTCTGGTCCTGTTGCTTTTCCTTACTCCTGTTATATATCATCACAGGGGCAGGTGCTTCCTTATTTTATAACCTTCAGATTTATTTCTTTAAAAATGAAAAGCTACAGCCACTTCACAAGCAAAATGTTGAAGTTCCAGTGTACACAAACCGCACAGTGGCAGAGACCTGTCACTTAGACATTATATATGAGTCCTCCTTGGCCTTGAGATGAGGCCAACACACATACCCCAGTATCTGAGCTGCCAACACACAAAATTGATTACATCTACCTATAATAAAACAATTTACCACCAGATCTGAGCTTCTACAAACAATCTTACCATATATATCAGGCCCTACTCGATTGGTTACTCCAGTGAAATATTCCTTATAACACTAATCCGTTATATGTAGCGGCTAGTGCCGACAAATGAGTGGACGCTGTCACTGTCCTGTTGTCCTTACCATTAGTCGAGGTTTAGGTAGTGAGTCCACTCCTTTATGTAATGTTGAGACACATTTCTGTTTCTTTAGCTTCCCTTTCATATCAATGAAAGTAAATCACAGTATAAATGTTCCACCTTTAGAAAAATTTTGAGTATATAAGACAGTCACACAGATAACCACCAAAAGAGCTCTCTGATTTAAAGGCTGCAAATTCCTCTAAGATTTATAACCTTTTAACTCAAAATTAAAAGTACTGCTGACGTTCCAGGCTGAGCTCTGTTGTGAGTATGGGAGGATCGCACGGCTTTATATACAGAACACTTGTGTGATGTCTGCTGAACAACACGTAGGTGAGTGACGGAACACCACCCTAGATAATGACATCCAAACAAAGATACACCCTAATACCTGCACACACGATGGCGTGGTAAAGTTTGTCTGCTAATATAACACTACTCCTACTTATGTTGGTGATAGCAGAACTTGTCGGAAGTTGTTGTTGTCGGTAACGTACGTTCTCATGCATGTGCTCTTACACCTAAATCATTATCACCAAAACACTGATTATAATCCATTTAAAACATTTGAAGACATATTTGGTGGTCAACAAATTCCCCACTTAAGAGTAAAAAGTCATATTGTCACTGCAACCTTACACGTATAAAAACTAACACAAGGCAGCCCATCCTAACTGAAATGGAAGTGCTTTCAGGAGCGGACAGGTTGTAAAAGACATTAGATCATTAAACACTATAGGCATAATATCTTAAAATCATATATTTTGTCACAGGTATGAATATGCAGCTTCAGCTTTCCAATGGTAACTGGGATGGAAATGTCAATCCTTACCATGGTAACAAAGGAACCAGCCTCCGTACCATATGGATGGCTACCTGTAGGTGTTGACACACGTAAACCGTTCTATGGGCCGATACTCAGGTATACGAGTGTTCCACAAACAATGGCCTGATACAGACCAGCATTAATTACTTCTATCAGGCCTAATTAACAACGGCCTGATACAGACCAGCATTAATGACTTCTATCAGACCTAATTAACAATACTGGGAAGAATTCATACTAATATATATGTGTTAATTTTTTTTTCACATGAGGAAATCATTGCACAGGAGCACTGCAGGTGAGCAATTTCTTTGCTAACATAACTTAACTTGCAGCTCATGTGCTAACAAATTTGCATACCTGGTACATTTCTAATTTGTTTCTTGGATACTGCTCATGAGCTATGCATGATCTCCCAATGTACAAACTTTCAATATTTTTTTGCACAGGGATCATTTTACTAGATTTCTACCATTAAATCACCTTCACCCTGGTTATTTACCAATACATTAAAAATGTACGTTTACCAAATAAATACAATGAACTCATTATTCAGTAAGACACCCTGCACAGTCAGGTTTAGGTAATGCCAACAGGTAAGTTCAATAAACTCAAAGGTCTACAGCAAATTGGAAGTTCATCTAGCGTGAAAAGTCAAGTCATATATTCAGTCTTAATTAGACTGCCATCATCGGTAAAAATAAAATTCAAGAAATTATATGAATTTTGGTACTCTATGTAAAAAAAGGAAGAAATAATTTAATGTTGAAATGAAGAACATTGTGTTGCAAATACATATTTCAATTTATTCAAAAAAGCCGTCAAACATTAAATGACCATGTCTGAAAAAAAAGGCTTCCACTTTGAAAAGTCATGCTTAGAAAGCAAAACAATTGACGGCCATAATCGTCCTAAATCCCAGGGATACTGGACTAGATACTCTACCGTGATACCAGAACCAAGGTAGAGCCAGCTTAAATCCCAGGGATACTGGACGACTAGATACTCTACCGTGATACCAGAACCAAGGTAGAGCCAGCTTAAATCCCAGGGATACTGGACTACTAGATACTCTACCTCGTCCTTAAACCCCAGGGATACTGGACGACTAGATACTCTACCGTGATACCAGAACCAAGGTAGAGCCAGCTTAAACCCCAGGGATACTGGACGACTAGATACTCTACCGTGATACCAGAACCGAGGTAGAGCCAGCAATGGCTACCTATGTCAATATGGCAAGCTCTTATCATACAAGTCAAGTGGCCATACCACTTCTCTTGTTGCTATGGCAACATCATCAGAAACTGAGGTAGTTTCAGACTTTTGATTCAGGTAAACGTCCTGTCAAGTGTATCCATAAATCATAACCCGTCAACCATCAAGTTTCGACCTATATAAAAATGAGAACTTTATTCTTTTCCTAATCGGTGATTACAATAAAATCTTTTCGCGGGAATGACACAATTCTCGTAAATCTGCAATAGAACGGGTCTGGGAAGTTATGTAAAACATATAATGTTGTCCGGATTTGGTAAAACTGTTGTTTGACCAACTTGAGTAATTTGTATTGATATCTTGATCAAACATACCAGGATATCCAAGATTGTACAATCAATAATGTCACATACTAGCTCAGTGATAAGCAGGATTTAAAACACATTATTTTATAGACGTGATTTTTAACTCCAAGCTGTCACTCATGACTACAGACAGAGGTCACTTAACCTGCAGATATGTAGTGCCCCCAGATAACAAATGATCCAGGAATTCTAGAGATCTTTGACTGATGGGAAAGGTTGGGAGGTCATTCAATTAAAAAGAGGTGGAGAACAAAAAACATATAAATATTTGTATAATATGTCAATGTCAGTACTACCACTTATGTTGCTGGTGTATTTCATATTTCATGAATTTATCTTTAACACTTTAAAAAATCACTGAGAATTATGCATGCACATATTCGACCTTTGACCTCATTTTTAAAGGCAACTGTGACCTTGCTTACAACACTTGGCACACCCTCTGTGGCTGATGCAATGCAATGCATAAATCAACTTTCATAAAGATATCTTTGACAATTTGTTGATTATGTACAGGACAAAAAGATTCCTAGAACTGAAAACTAATACATTCCCTGTAAAATAGAACAGTCATTCTTATTCCAAGTGAGACCAGAATAAAAACAATGTAAACATCTTAAGCCTTGAATCAAAGCAGATGTACACACTAACTATTATATCAGGATATCAGGTAGATTTAAATCTAAGAAATACTCCAGGCCATTCTTATTACTGATATTTATTCAGACTTTTTAATAAAACCAGAACAACATGCCCAGAGAAAAACAACAGTACACACAACATGATAACTGATGTAAAAATGATGATCCTAGCAAGTCAACAGAAACTACTCTACACAGAATAAAACCTTCATTGCATTGAGCAGGTTTACTAAGTATGGAGTTAATGGCTGTTTACCCTTTGTTTGTGATACAGACCGGAACGTTCTATACAATATCACGGTGTTATGATTCTCTATACACATCAAAGTTTCAAAAACAAAAACTTTGGCATAGATGGGGACAACCTGACATTTGACTGCAACCCTTAAGGGAGTACATGTATTAATTTTTTATATGAAAAAATCCCATTTCTCCTCGATGCGTTAAAGTTAGTTGCTAAAGAGACATTTTTTTATAAGTTAAGCATCAATCGTACTTGCTGAAAACAATGCTCCCCAAAATAATTCCCAAAATAAGCAGAAAAGAAGCTGACATATAGAATATTGACTATTTCGAAGGTGCTGCCCACCTGAAACTCCTCCAGCACACTGTCCCGTGAGGAATTGCTGAGTCGCCTCCCAACATCATCATCAAATAAAACATCCAAGTGATACGCAGAGTCCTGCGAACTTTTCCTTCTTTTTCCAAAAAATATTCTTCTCTTCTCCGACAAACGTCTTCTAAACTTTGAAAACAGTCCCTTGCTATCCCTGAATTGTTCCAATAGAAGACTGTCCGAGGGAGACGCAGGCAGTGAGCGAGAGTGCTGTAGGGCCCCTATTCCACACAGACAGGTGTCAATGGTCGGGGTGGGGGGCTCGCTACAGTTAGTAGAGTACACAGGTACACTGTTACTATGGCACATTAGCGGACGAACATGGCTAGATTCCACTTCCATCATAACACGTCACATATAATTCAAAATATGGTTTCACCAAATTTTGTAAGTTGGCTTTCAAATCGCTCACAGTCCAATTTCTGTAAAATTCTTTTTAAATTTTTCCAATGCAAGGAAACTAATAAAACCACAGAATCAAAATTTAATGAAAACACACTTCTCAAATTCTCTATTAGCCCTTAATGTACTATATTTTGTACACAACTTGAACTAAGATTTACAAGTCCCTGGTATTTAAGACGTTCACTGTTCAGAGTGTTGATAAGCTACACAGCCACCTGTATATATAGGAGGTGTGGAGTATCGCAGGGACTTTACTGAACCTACAGGTCACAGTGGGGTAAAATACTTCACAGATAGTAAGCTTGTGATTGGAAGTTCATGATAGGCCATGTGCGCCGATATTTACCTGTAACGACTAACACAGTATCAAGGAGAGGGTATGCCAATTTTATTTTTACCTCTCACAGCTAGGAGCGTAACATGGGGACATTGATTGTGGGACAATATTGATCCCGATATTATCATCAGTCAGGGCCGTTATCTGGTCATTTTCTCAGAGGATCTTCCGCAGAGTGTTTATAAAATCAACACACAAAAATTAATTACTTGTGATAATTAAAATAAACCTTCTATATTTTATGAATTAAGAATTGACTTTATTTGACTATACTGTACAGAATAAAATGCTGAATACAGGTTGTGTTGTAGATTATCTTTCCTTATTTACGCTGTAAAGATCCTAATAATGTACACATAATACATTCTCAAAATACAACACAGTAACTATAGACAAAGAATCTCAACACCCTGATCACAAATTAGCCAACCAAATGGTATTGTCAACTTGTTAAGGAAAACCAATACAAGTACCTGGTATACAAATTAGCCAATCAAATTCAAAATTAAAATAAATATGATAATGTCAACTTTAGGCAAACCAGTACAAATATACTGTTCAAGTGATTCAATGTTATTTGACTGTACACCAATTAAGGTGCTTTACAATGCAGTTATATATGTCAACAGAGATATAAGTAATGAAGCATCACTTTTCTGTCCAATGAAAAATCTTCAACTGGTTTAATTAAAATATACCATATATAATATAAATTTATAATGGTCATTCCCTGAAGAGTTATTTGGGGAGGTATATGTATAAATTGTAAATCCCCCAGACAACACTATAAGACAACAGTTCCGGGGGGAAATTAAAGGGTCTGACTGTAGACTTCGCAAACCTTGTGAGTGAACTCTAAGAATATTTTATATGTCTCCTTCATTCAGTTAAGTCTGTATCAAATTGTTTTCAGGAGGATTAGGTATGATAAAGCGTGATGTTGTAAAACTTTTATCAATAATAAAACTACAACAAGTATATATGTCAATGATATCATGTTTCTGTTTAAACTCATGTATTCTATACTAACAATCAATCAGGTTTAAGGTCCACAGGCAGACTTTGAAGATATGTGTGTTTGACATGTAATCTATGATAAAACAGCATGACAGTAACAACTTGGAAGGACTCGAGGGGACAGATTGAGACAAGTTGTGTCAGGGTCCCTCCTCAGGTCAAAATCAGGCACGGTCAAGTCTGTAACATGGGTGTGATGTCATACTCATGTAAATGTCAACAAATTCTGATCACTTCAAAAATATTACAAATAGTTTTTTTACATATATCAAATTAATTGTTAAACAACAGAGGCTAGCTAATACGTACATAACCCCACATCATAATATCAATGTCAGACAATAATATCAAGGGCCATAACTCTTTAAAAGAAGACTGAAAGAATATATGGAATGTAAAATACTTGCACTGTTTCAATGACATCCATTTTAAACTCTAGTAGTTTTCATATAGGCTTTCATATTATACTGTACTGTAATACATACAGTGTGAACTTGTATAGCAGATTAGACCAGGCTTTGTTAGAGTACAGTTAATATAGGGAAATATCGTCTCCAAATCATCAAAAACAAATTGGCTGCCATAGATACACAGCTGGTTAATGAGATGTATATTAAAGATGTGGGAAATGTTCAGGGGTAGCCTGGACTAAGTCGTGTTAACAGAAAGACAGGCTACCTTTTATAGTTATAGCTCCATCCCTATACCTATTCCATTATGTTTGTTGTGGGGGAGGGGAGTTGGTAATATAATAACAACTGTATACCCTTAATATCAGCTGAAAACCAAATTTAAAAAACATTGAGGGTGACACAAAAACAAAAATCCTAATATAGCAATGCCATCGTTATAGTTTACAGTTTAAAACATTCAGTTTTTTTATTATTTAATTCGCGTGCAAATGAAGCATATTTACCGTAATATCACCAGGTGACCAAATTGAGGAATAGTTGATGAATCACGTCTCTATCTAACAAAGGAGTGTTCAATGTCATAGGCTTAATGATGGGAGTGTCCCAGCACATATTACTGTATGTCACCATAACATAAACAGAAATTTCAAAATGGACACCATGATAAGTGCATCTGCATATTCAATTACTCAGCAAAGTAAAATGCTAATGGCATCATGATCCAAGTCTAAAATTAACGTTTTAAGGGAACTGTTAAGGTGACACATGGTCGTCGTGATAAACATGACAAATAGACACTAGTTTTAAGTGACTTGTGTATTTATCTCGGTCAAATCTCTGTAACTGGAGGGAAACAGTCCATACAGTCTGTAGATTGACACATTATACAATCACAATGTTATACATTACTGTTCTATTGTTCTTTACAGGAAAACTTCAATACAAATATATCAAACTTTGCAGATTGACATTTCTCGATGTGTCAAACTTACAGCAAAGTCCAGAATTTTTCCTTATACAACATTACTGATATTCTGTTTATAAATTGAACTTTAATGAGTCAAATGTCTTACTGTTTCGAACTACAATTAAGGTCCAACTGTTAAGAAAACATTGAAAATACAACTAATCAATCAAAGTAAAACAATTTCCTGTACAATTCTTGGGTCCTAAACAAGCAAACTACAGTGTAAAAGTACATGCAACATCTTTTTCTAATTCATAAAATCCAATGATAACAGATTCAAATTCAATCTCTTGCCGTGTTCCATCATTTAACAATCACATTAAGTCTTATGCAGTATACACAGGGTCTCAAAGTTTAACTGTGATTGTATCGTTCCAAACTAATAAATTTAAATTTTACAAGAATTTTACCAAAAAGAATTTTGAATGAATTTAGGCAATTTGATTTGACAATGGAATAATTTTTATTATCACTGTCATTGGCCTACACTATGTTTTCTCTTCCTTTATACAACAGCCTGTTTCTACATGCATTGTGAAAATATTGAAATATTGCTCTTGAAATTTGGAAGATATTCTTCATTTTTCTTCATTTTTGGAAAATAAAGCACTTTTTTGCTAGGGGTAGCCGCCTAGCTGTATTTGGTTATAAAAGTAAACAAAAAATATAACACTGCTACAGCATACATACGCTCTTCATATCTAAGTATATAAAACTTAAAACAGTCGTAGATTATTGGTCAGGATATTCATATCTGTTACATGAATATTTTAAGTATAACTTACTACTCAGAGACCCGTGGGTTTGTTGTTATGTGGTGAACGCCTATGTTTATCCATGTTTGTATCCAACGACGTCGTAAACTTTCTCCACCCCTCAGCCTCCAGTTAACAATATTCACGTCGGGTGTCTCTGATATTAGTCAAAATGGTTTATACTTGTCCAAAAATAATCCATTGAAATGAAATATGTGTTTTTGATGGAGTTACTTCCCAAGCACTCCCCACATTCCCTAGAAACAACAACATTTTTTTTTTTAAACATTGGTCAATCAATTAATAAATGTATTTTAAGATATGCTTTTCAGATTTCAAAAGGTTAAGGGTATGTTTACTGTAGTAAAACGGGACTGATATTAAGTCATTTTTAAACAAGAAGCCCAGAGGGGGCCTGTATCGCTCACCTGTTTCTTTTGTTACATGAAACTGACATATAGGTAACTTCAGACCAAATTTGGTAACTA
>JAUMHH010209303.1:0-28070 GCA_032359455.1 Chlamys rubida
ATATATATATATTATAAATCAGAAAAATGATCCTTACGGACGAAGAAATATTATAAAAAGAAAAATTCTCAACAACGTTGTTGAGAATTTTTCTTTTTATAATAAATATATATATATATATATGTGTGTGTGTGTGTGTACGTCTGACAGATCGTCTGCCTTAAATCGTCTTCATGTAAGTAAACTGAACTAAATGCCCCGATTCTGTGAAGTCATGCTTGGGTCCATCGCATTCACCACAATAACAAACACACACACAACACGTAGGTGTGTAATTGTAGTCCTGAAATCCAGGTTTGAATGTTGATATGGTTCAGGAGCACACTGGTGAGAAAGTTACGTTCAATGTCTGATAGGTATTCAGTATGCATGATGTATATTTAGATACATACTTATTGCACAAGCAATATTCATATTGCAAGTATTTATATGTGTATATTTCACGCTCACAGTTGGTTTGCAATCTCTCCAAGTACTCCATCACATGGCGTTAAAATACATAATATATACTTATAAGTTGTTAAATTATAACATTTCACCTTGTATAATAATATGCATACAACTGTTTGCTTTTTGTTTAATAAGACTTTTAAGAATGGTTCAGCAACGTTATTAATCCGGTCAGTGGTAATCTTAAATCGTTTAAGATCACCATTTTCCGAGGTAATCTGAAAACGTATTCTTTCCGGATTAATTTAAATTGTAAATCTTCTTTTCCGAACTAATCTGGGAATCTTATTTTTCCGGACTAATCCAGATATTTCATTTTCAATTATAAATTAAGTTATTAATAATTATTATGAGCGATTATTAGCGATTAGCTAATCCGCGCTATCACAAGTAGTAGCGATTAGCTAATAATACAGTGGAGACGTTCTTGTGTCTTCTTTAGTCAATAACACGTTTTTTATGTAATTAACTTGCATTTTATCAATTTCAACATCTTTCCAGACCAATTTGAAAATCTCCCTTTCAAGAACAATTTACCGACCTCCCTCTTCCGATCTGATCCTGAAATAACCTTTTCCGAACTATATTCTGGCTATATATGAATGAAAAAACGACCTATCCGGATAACGGGGTGTCTGGACTATGGGGGTTTCATCATTGTATGGACGTCCTATTTCTCCCACTGGTCAGTATACTGACCAGCTGGTGTTAGTAATTTACCCGCGACTTGGTAGTCGCGAGTTGTATAGCTCATCAAATATCTCAAAATGAACCCGCTGACATGACTGTTTTGAGTTATGCCCTGAATACCAGCCTAACACTCTATCATATATACACAGTATAAGATATAGTAGGCAAGTATATATACATACCTGTTCATTTACCATGAAGACTGACCGGCGTACGTACTAACATAACACCTCAGAGCTAAGGCCTGATTTAGCAGCTATACAGAGAGGATGCGGCCGGCACAGGAGTGAAGGGTGTGGTCAAAAGGTCAGTATTCAGAATTATATATCGATGTAGTTTAAATTTTCTCATTTTCTTCAAATGACGTCAGCTAAACTCAAGAGTGAATTCACTAGCGAAGTTTACTTAACCATTAAAACTATACAGACGACGATAATAACACGTGTATGTAAACACTTAGCATAGGTGGATTCGGGAATCCCTGAATTAAAGGGTGACATTTGGAAATGATTTTCGAAGATATGTTGTCGAAGACATGAGCCGACGAGTGAAGGGGTTATATGATGGAGGGTGTGGGTGGGGATTGCGGCCTCTGTCCGCAAGAGGTGTTTGAGGGAGTGGGAGGGTGGGGGTCAAAGATTAATCCAGAATTTTCACAAATGTGGAGAGGCATCTTTTGGGAGTGATGTATGTACATGTGTGTATGTGTATTTTTATCCTGGCATATTTTTCTGTGGTTGTTAAAAAGTATATAAATATATCTATGATGAAACAAAGCTCTTTTGAACTAACTGGCATTCTGTCGCAAAATAGGGGCCGGGTTGCCCCTCCCCTAAATCCCCATTGTATGTGTAATACCAGACATGCAACGAACACTGCGGATAGAGTGTATTCTCAGGAACACACTGCATCGATGAGATGAGAAGGATTATTTAACAAAAAATGCTGATCTCTGTTATATAGGCCTGCAGGATTTTGTTCTACGCGTACCTAATCTCTATTGATGCTAGCTAGTATCCTATCCACGGGTTATATGTTTTACATTCTTTGTGATAAACACAACTATATCACGACTAGAGAGGATCAGTAACTCATCACAGGGATTCCAAACACAGGGACCTGAGAATTTGTTGCAGCTATATTTTGACCTAACCTAAGCTGGTGTTTAGAGTAATTTTACACGTTTTAGATCAATTTTCGGTAAAAATGTCACCACCAATGATGATTATATACGTATAAAATTACTCTAAACACCTTAGGTTAGGTCCAAATGTAGAGCTCTGTGACAAATTCAGTCGCAGGTCCCTGTGATTCCGAACACATAAAAGTAACGGGTAAACAGCACACATTAGTAGGTTACATGTCTTTAGACTTCCAAATCATAGTCTTGTTTCAAAGAGAACGTATGTAGTGTTATCGTTTGTTCCACTTCTATCGAGGTGTTAATGATCGGCGGGATATTAACACACTTACACATAGCACATTCTTACATACCTGATATATGTACATATGATATATATAATGTGATGTGTGTGTGTGTGTGTGTGTCGATGTATACGAGATTGGTTTATATTTGAGGTTGCTTTAGGCTATGTGTCACTCTGAGCACAGGTACGGATCTACATGCTGTAATGACGTATGTTTACTTAGACATTGTTTGAAACGCAGACATATAGTGTATAAAGAAATACACGTGGTAACTATATACAGCAATGATATAACTAGCACACCCGTACAATCCGGGTCCAGGTCGGTTACAAAGTATGTCTAATGTGGAATGCATTGACAGAGTATTTAGCTTTATTTGTATGTGACATCTTTTATTGATAACAAATTAAATGCTCTTTGTCCGAGACTGCAGTAACCTGACCAGGTGAGGCAATTAAGCTAACAAAACTACCACTAGTGGACATATAGCTATATGTAGGTACCTGGTCAACTAATTATAAGGTTATATGCTTCCAGCAAATAGTATGACAACGACATCGCCAAACGTACTTGCGTTTTTTTGTTATCACAAAGACATTTATCGGTTTTAAAATTGCTTTTGATAAGTTTAAAAAATCGTTTTGTAACTTATATCCATGTAGAAAGTCACACAAAGCAAACATTTCCTGGCAAATATGATTTTTTTTCAAAACGCCAAATATTGATAATATGAATTATGACAGTCAAATGCCTTTGACAGTTAACTATCCTTCATATCATACACAAATAAAACGACTATGTTTAATCAGCGTATATGTATAAGTAATATGGTTATCAGTGCAATAGAATCGTGGCTAATCGTCCATTAATCTCCCATCAAGTGGTCTTATTTATCTGGTCACAACTTCAGAATAAAACTTTATTGCATATTATTTCTTTTGAACATTTACCACAAAGTAAAATAATTATGAAATGTAGTGCCTTGATAAATTGTGGAAAACGATATTATTTCTTTTTAATTTTTATTTATATAATAGGAATTATTCGTACTCAGTAATTCAAGTATGACTAATAAATGAGCAGCAAGTTTATAAGTCATTTCAGGGAATTCCAACGGGATTTGACAATTACTTTATTTGTTTTTATTGTCATTAAACTCTAACCACTGTGTCATTTAATACATTGTGTCGTACAAGATAAGTATCTGATGCGAAGCTTGTACTAGCCTATTGAAGACGACACACAAGAAATTATTCAATTAATTTCAAACATTCTTAGAATATTTCGATTTCATATTACGTAATAGGATTATGTACTCTTAACAATAGCCTACCCGGTGAGTACTGACCACGGGGCACAGGATTACAATCAGTGACATCTGTCAATCAAATCTCAGATAATTAACTGTCATGTATTTAAGCGTATAACGCTTTGCAAGTTAGTAATCCCTCGATAACCGAACTACTCGGTAGTGGAGCGGACGTCAAAATGTCAGCTAGTTCGATCCTTGACTTTGAACGGATTCATTGGGTACATATGTAAATTCAAACTGATGTTAAGTAACGCTAGGGAAACATACGTCACTTTTACGTTTAAATTACTACAGTGCACCTATTTTTATTCCAGGCAAACGACAAAATGGATAAAATTGTTTTGAAGACCATCCACACGAGGCTGCGTAAACAGTGGGGCTACCAAGCCTCTGTGCGGGAGGTGTCGGAGGACGGGGACTTTACCAGCCTCAAGGCGGCACGCAAGGTATGTATATGTATATTATTTTTTAAATTTTGATATTCGAAATAATGTTGCCCTTGATTCATAAAGATCTATTCAATGCTTGGTAACTTCTCGTTATTCAATTGACTGGATTTTGTACGCGTGACCAGATCTGTAAAATATAATAGACCGATTTTCAGCTGAGACTTATGAGACGAGGCCTTTTGAGAAATAGCCGTCTGATGATTGTTTTCGGCTGTTCTATTTATAAAAAATCTTCTTAAAATTTGAACAAGAACAGTTACTATTAAATCAACAAAGAATATAAATATTATACACTTGCTTTCGGTTCAGAGTTATATCCCTTTAATTTTAAGCAGGTTAACGCACGTTATTCGAATTGTCTTCAAATCATGTTTACAATCATAGGGTAATACATAAGGCTATATTTCTGAACAAAAAGATCCCCGACCCGCTGCTATTAACTGTAACTGCGTTTGACTTTTTCACGAACATGATAATAGCTTTAATCAGAGAAATGCATACTGTATCATTGCAATTTATGTCTGTGCTTTAATAGATAAGTACTGCCTGAGGTGTTTGCAAAGCCTTGCGGTACTTTAATGCCCAATTACATTTCTTGCATGCCGAGGGAAAGCTCTCTTGGTAGGGCGTAAGAATTGTACCTGCTGTCCCCATTGCATGGTTGTAAGAGGCGACTAAATTTGGGATCTTATCTTTTCTCTTCTTTCTAAACAATTTTCTTCTTTCTAGGAACCTTTTAATAACCTATATAGCAGGATAGAACCCTATCTTAAACCAGATGAATGAATCGTGTTCGAGCGTGAACATCATATAATTACAGTCAAACTTCGATGTTTTGAACTTTGCGGGAACATCAGGAAAGATTCGAAACATTTAGACTTCGACTCACGAATGTTGAACTTCGAACATGTTTCTGATCATGTATAAACTGCATGAGGCCTAATGAGATTTTTTAGCAAAGGAACACCGGGAAAGAAATCTAATTTGAAATATGTAGATATTGGATTTAATAATAGAAAAAAAAACATGTTTCTTGTATCTTCAATACATTATAGTTAGCATGTTTAGGTGTTCAAATGACCCCGGGACATATTCATGTTGTCATGTTTTTTGTTTTACTTCGATTTACTAGTTGTAATTTTCAATAACTTCCTAACGATCAGACATCGATTATAGGTCGAACCAGCGAAAAATTCGACTCATAAAAATTGGATTTATTATTTCAATGTCAGCAGAGTTATACACGACAAAAGTCCGGATTTAGCTGTAAGTCGAAGTTCGATTATTATGGAAGCTTGACTGTAGACTGTATATATGTGTGTGTTACCTGCGAATACATAATACAAATGTAGTAATATAAATCATTTTCTTTGATATATTCGACCAGGTCAATGAACGGGAGAGAGCAGAAAAGAAGTCTCGAGAGATTTTAGAGGAAGACGACGATGACCAAACAGACACATTGCTCAAGTCTACACAGGGGAATGAGAATCTCAAGGAGGTCCGAGCACAATTATTCAACGCCGTAGAGGAAGGGTCCGTTTCAGAGGTGTCCGCTTTACTCAGTAAAGCCAGGAGTTATGTCAGTTTACATCACGAAGACATGCTTGACCCTTCGAATGGACAGAACGTGTTACATTTCGCATTAAGTATCCCGCGACTGGATGCTGTCGATATAATTTTGAGCGACAAAGAAAATGATGACTTATTGAAGCAAGTGTTTCAAGTACCAAAAAGCACACGATCAGCTTTACACCAAATTACAGATCTCAACAATTTAAAACTAGCAAAGAAGGTTTTGGAGAAATTCCCAACCACACGTGAAAAGTGTGACGTCATCGAACTGGCAACCATGGTTGACGTCGAAGGGCAAAGGCCAAGAGCATTTTCTTCGTATCATCTCGCAGCTTTCAAGGGATTCACGGACTTGCTGAACTTGTATCTGGACACTGGCATAGATGTTAATTTACTTAACGTAAAGAAGGACACAGCGTTGCTATGGGCAGCAAGATGGGGTCACGTAGACACCGTGAACTGTCTTCTTGAAAGACAAGCTGATGTCAATTTAGAAAACGACAAGAAATCGACTGCCCTGTATTGGGCTGTGCGCTACCAGAAACACGAAACAGTACGGTTGCTTCTCCGCAAGGGAAGGGCGAATCCCAGCCAGACCAGGTTATTGGGACTCGTGGCACCTATCGTCATATCATCAGCCTTAGGGAATAACCTAATAGTCAAGGAGCTCATCGATCACGGCGCGGACGTGAATACCATTATTCGTGGAGGCGAGATGCCTCTCCATCACGCGGCTAAAGAAGGCCATGCCGATGTGGTCCAGACACTGTTGAAGGGAAATGCAATACTTACAGCCCAGGATGAGAAGGGCGACAGCGCATTAATCCTGGCTTCACAGAACGGACACGCAGACGTCGTCAAGCTTCTTCTCGATAACGGAGCAGACATGTACCATAAGAATCACTTTGGTATCGATGCCTGGCATACCGCTATAACACATGAGAATGATGCAGTTATTCGGGAGTTGACAAAACAGTACAATAAATTATACGAGAACAACAGAACTTTGAAGTCACCTCTGTGTATTGCTGCTAGCCTTGGTAGATGTGGGAAAATAGAGACCCTTATGAAGTTGGGAGCAGATCCTGAGCAACAAGACGACGATGGAAATACGCTTCTGCACCATGCTGCTGCTAATGACCATGGAGAAGTAATTAAAATGTTTCATAAGGTCGTCAGCATTGATGCCGGAAACAATCAGGGAGAGACTGCTCTTCACATAGCATGTAGAGAGGGTCATCATAACGCAGTGTTAGAACTAATAGAACAAAAGGCAAAATCAAACATCCCAAATTCGAACGGTGAAAACGCACTGCATATTGTGGCTCTTACTCCTGCTACAACACCTGAAATAGCCCGCGCTCTAGTGGAGCACACCATCAAGTCTCACGACTGGGAGAACGTGAATGCAGTGGACACACAAGGTAACAATGCTCTTCACATTGCTGCACGGTTTGCAAAGCCGGAGGTGCTTTGGGAGTTTAGGTTTGTCAGATTTAGAGACACTGATGTTGACGGAAACACACCTCTTCACGAAGCGGTGCTTTCCGGGAAGGAGGACATACTAAAGACAGCCCTTGACATTTACGAGGATATGCAGAGGGATGCAAATATAAACACGCTAAATAATCATTCGGAGAGCGTCCTTCATCTCGCTGCCGACGCGGGATTCTCGAATAGCGTGACGAGACTTGTGTTTTATGGTGCCGACCTTACCTGTGCCGACAGGGATGGTAATACAGTGCTGCATAGACTCGTTAGGTCCTTGGCAGAGGACGAAGACAATCACGAGGTCAACATGAAAGTCTTAGAGACTATTTTGCATGATTCAGTAAGATGGTGGAGCACTGCACAAGGAGAACCTTACCCAAAAGAAAACAAAAACATCTTTAAAGAAATGCAACGAGAAGCACTGGTGACACTGGCTTTTGACTACAGAAATAATGACAACTTGTCTGTCTTAGCATATGCGTATAAACTAGGGTCATACGCATTTCTGGACCGTTTCCTGACTATGCCTGACGTCATGAAGTTTCAACGAGGCGACGAGATCTACTTTGATATTACACATTTGACACCATTGACAAGTCGTAGCGGCAACTGGTGTTGTGGTCTTGCAACAGGTAAACACGAAATATCCCATATAGAACTCTTGATGTCACTGAACGCCAAAGAACGTGCATCACGCGTCCTGGACGTGGCACCAGTGAGGCAGGTCGAGCGGATGTACACCTTCATATGTGCTTGGGCATATGCATTCTTTATGTTGTTACACATAATCTACATGGGTGTATTTTCCTATCTCGGCGTGTCAGTGGCGGCCAAATTCCGAAATATGAACAATGGGGTTCTTTTGTCCAACACAGACCCCGTGCTGGTGGCAGTCTACGTAATTGTGCCTATAGAACCCGCCATAGCAATCATACACACGGTGGGGACCCTGTGTAAGACTTTGTATCGGAAGGAATCGCTCCAAGGGAACTCAGTCATCACAAAGTTTGCCATTACCATGTTCGCCTGTTTGACTCTGGCCTGGATTGGCATGGTTGCCCGGCGGGACACAAACCAGGACTACGTTCTGGCGATAAGCTTGTGTCTTGGCTGGATGAATTCAATAGCACTGACGAGAGGCTTCAAAGGTATTCATTACTTCTTCAAAATGTTAGTCAACATGGTCGCAAGAGATGTGCTTCGCTTTCTGGTCGTCTTTTCCTTTGTGCTCCTAGCGTTTGGCTTTGCTCTTCACGTTGCGTTCCAGATATCTCCCGATATCGCGAATACTTACTCGGACCCAGCTGAGACTCTGTTCATGACCTTCAACCTTATGATCGGCATGGCAGAACTATTTGATGACAGTTTCGAAACCGGGATGTCGGGTGTTGGTCGTTCAGCGACATTCGCTAAGGCGATATATCTTGTATATATCTTATTATCGACAATTGTTCTGTTAAACTTGCTCATAGCCATGATGAACGACTCGTATTCAGATATTTTACTTCATCAGAAGGTCAATTGGCGGGTAGAATCCATTCAAATAGCCATTGGCGTTGAGCATCTCTTTCCGTGGTTTCCATCCACTTTCGGTAAAATCAAGATTAGAAAAGAACAACTACATGCAGAGGGAAAACTAGCAGAAAACGAAAGATGGTACTTAGTGACAACGGAAAGTGATCTCTTGGATTGTGCTCCAGAGTCCAACACTAATGACACAACAGAACGGATGACCACAACATGCGAGGAGAAAATACAGGAGGTTGAAAACCGGGTACAAAATATTGAACAACAGGTTTGTGAAACGAGTCAAAAATTGGAAGAGATCAAAGAACTAGTTCAAAATATTAACAATATCCTTAACAAATGAGCTAGTGCTTTCATCAATGGAGGACCGAAAGGATTCTGGGAGCCTCTGCCTCTCCCATCCTGTGAACCACCTTTCATTTAAAAACTTTGCATTTTTATATTTTCAGACTGGAAAACAGTGGGTAGTGAAAATAGTAAAATGTCTTGCCCTTTCAAGCAATTCTTTCCATCAACAAAGGGGAGATCAGTGTAATTACAAGGCATAATATCATGTTGAACTATCTAGCTTAGGGTTTTTTTTCCAGAGGAACATGAATCTATTGCATAATTATAAACAATTCACATATAAATTCCATATATATGTACCCATCCTACCACTTATATAATAATTTAAAGTTTCATAGTTTTCCATATCTTGATTGATTAGCATAATAATCAACTGCAAAGCTAATGTTGAAAGTATCTTAAGTGTAACGCTTATATTGTGATCATTAAGGTATGATTGACGTTAACGTTGACAAAGAATTTTGGGATGAACAATTTAAGAAATCCAGCAAATCTAACTACGATAATTATAAGTTTTAAACACAATGCTCCAAAAACAAAGGTTGATATGTTTCCGTGTAGAAAACCAGTTAGACATTGTAAGATGGCGTTTAGTCGGTAGTTGATTGGGTTGAGTGTTGTAGATCCGAAATATTTCCTTTTGTTGAATTTAGTCACGCATGGCGCTAAATTGCTACGTCAAAGGCTAGGAAGGTTTTCGCTGAGTGTGTTGCTTAATAATACATTAAGTAAAACCTATCAGTAGTTATACCACCTAAAAACCTAAAGGTTCGTTTACAAAACCAAACGCAATGCCGAAACTGTAACTGTTGAAAGAGGGAACAAAGAAAGTGAGCTATTGGAACGCTCAAAGTCGATCAGATAAAACTCTGTGATGAGGGTCCATCCTCTGTGGTGCTATTTTACACACTTGGGTTCAATCTGAATGTCCCTGGTCATGTGTCACCACCCTTGGCAGACTGCTATGTACGGTTATGCAATCTAACGGACATGTGTCTTTTAGCCACGGTCAACGCTAGAACATTGTTTCCTTGTCGCTATATATAAACTTTATTTATTTTATAACAATTATGAAACAAGTTATTTCAACTCATATTTATCACTCTTGTTAACCAATTGCAAGATGTAAGCATGTTCGGGGTCTTAATGTGGGAGGAAACCGAAGACGAAGTAATCGGAGAAAATCTGGTTGCCATATGAATTGTCAAACCATCTAAATTCCAGTCCTTATGCAGATTCTATTTTAACACGACGTCATCAAGCTGATCTGCTTAATTAACTGGGCTCAGGTTCGCCGCTGATTTGGTTATAAGCAGTTTTTTTGTGTTCAAATGAAGTTTGAAGTTCAATGGAAACAAGGTTTGTTCTCTGACGAGTCTCGTTTTTGTTTGACCCCTGGTGATCACAGGTAATAGACACAACATATCCTATATCTAATATGTAATTATTAATTACATATTAGATATAGGCATAGGATATGTTGTGTCTATTACCTGTGCTGGTGATGGTAGGTAGAGCATGGTGAAATCAAAAACATTATGCAGACAGTTGTGTCTGCGAACGTACATTTTTTGTGATGTCATCATTTTGGTTGGTATTTGCAACGATAATCGCTCACGGTGATTTGTCAGTGGAAATTTGACTCGGGTTTGTCATAGAGATGAAATATTGAGACCATTCATTGTCCCTCTTTGCAGCATCATGTAGCGGACTCAACTTTCCAACAAGACAAGTCAACCCCACACACTAGTAATGTCAGCTAGACGTTTTTGAGGCATAATAGTGTCAAAATGTCACATTGGCCTACAACGTCTCCAGATTCGTCAATCGTAGAACATGTACGGGACATCCTGGGAAAATGAGTTGATACCCTCAAAATCAGCTCGGTAACAAATAAGAAATCACTAAAGTGTTAATACAGGTGTGGAGCAACAAAACATTCCCTCCATAATGATGTGGCGCACGGTCTTTATGCTGGTGCATGAATGCTGTGATACAAGTTTATATAGGACACACATGCTATTAGGCTTGTTCTTTTTCCTACATGCACTATTCAATAAAGACCTGTCAAGCACTCATGCGCAGGTGCTTGAAACACTTATACTAATATGATGTGTATTACTATTAGTGTGTCCAGCACCTGTGCACTCATGTGTGATAGATTATTTTCGTTTTATATATTTTATACAGGTAGCACAATACTGTTTAATCATATATAAATAATGCATATTGTTATGTAAAATAAATACATATATAAATTATATTCAATGAAATATAAAGTGACATTTTTGTTGTTGTTATTGTTGTTGTTGTTGTTGAGAAAATATATACATGTATAACATTACGTTTTGTTATCATATAAATATTATAATTAAGATATGACCTAATGAAAACAATTTTTTCGTTGATTACAATTGTTATATATCACAATTAAAGTATTTTGACATCAATACTGAATATACAGGTAACACAAAATAGCAACTCCAATCATTAAGATTCAATTTATTTAATTATTGAAAAAGTAAATACACACTTAAAATTGATAAAAAATTACTTGTAACAACATCTCTAAATGAAATACAGTATGGTGTAAACCACGATATTCATTCCCTGCCTCAGGTCTTTTTAAAAATATGATTTGAATCCGTACAAATAAGTTAATGGTACATGTTTCAGTGAAACTCCAGGTGAAAAGGTCATGTGCAATTTTATTAAACAAAAATAATCCTATTAGATCCACTTTTTATTAAATAAACACCAGCAATTAATATTTCATGTAACATCCTCACCCAATTTTTTTACAACATCATAACCTAAGACATGGGTCAGAATCACAATTGAAAATATACTTTGCTGGACTGTTATGAGCAATACTGCAGCCAGGGTGTATAAAATAAACTCGCCGTTACCAAGAACAAAATATTTATAATTTTCTGTAATCTTTTAATCTGATTATAACACTGGTACGTCCTACGGAAAACAAAACATCTTATTTATATCTCCTTCTTATAAATGAAACTTACCCCAACTAAATATATTGTATTCCGTAACCACACAATGACATTATGAATTGTGAGTCTGACCCATGGTTTACGTATATTTATTTTGAGATTTGTAATATAAATGAGAGCAAATGTCTAACTGCTAAAAATCTCTTAGAGTTTAGGCATTACAGGACAAAGTACTATTTCAGATACTAGTCTTCCTCCAGATACTGTGAAATCAGATATTTTCGTGGGGCTAACATTTTTGTGGTTTTCTGACAAAACACCATTTCCTGGGTACATGAATTTGTGGATTATTGTGGAGAATTGCTTTGTATCAAAACTTGTAATTATTTCCTGGACCTATGAATTTGTGGATGAAGATTACCCACGAAATCAACAAAATTAAAAACCCCACAAAATATGTGATTTCACAGTAATATTTGGGAAATAGTACAACAAACAAATGAAGATTTATTGGTCCTCCATCGCTATAACATCTCATTTACAGCAAGCTTCTTTATGATGAAACATGTATGTATATATAAATATTTTTTCTTTTTAGAATTGGAACAAAAATAAATTGCACACAATTTTAACAAAAATATAACATCCAATCATAAATATTTAACCTTAAAATGTGATTACATTTAAAAAACACATAAAACCAATACAACTGCATTAAACTTGAAAAACCAGCAAAGCTCACAATACCTCTTGCTTCCACATAAGAAATCTACATTATACTTGGTATCCGAAAAAATGCATTATTTGGCTTGTGACTGCACTATGGAAATAAATAATAAATTGTCCAACACGTGAAAAGAATGCACTCCATTAATTACTGGTCTGTCTTCACAAATTTTTAATGTCCTGAATGATGCATTCCTCAATTTACAATAGTCCATAACTTATAAATTTTAAGTTTTTGACCTCTCATAATCATGACATTGACTTAATGTGAGCGAACATCGGCTTGAAGATATTGGAGAACTTGTCTGTGATCATAAATTAATCATTTTAAAACTTTTAAGAGCAATGAGAAAAAAGTTTATTTATGGTTTAAACCTAAACCTTGGGACAAGCACTGGAAAGCAAAGACAACTAAGTACTTAACCCTTGTGCAAAACAAAAAGTTTGGTCGAAATACGGTAATAAACAATATTCTCGAGCGATGACAATAATTTACCTATTATAGTTAACTTATGGTGACCTTAACCTTTGGGCAAGTTCTTTGAAACACACTTATAGGATATATATTCAAGTACTTGGTACTAGGACTTAACTATGATACATATGATCACCAATGTGACTTCTAAACAATCACTGGTAGAGATGGAGGACGGACGTGAGGAAAACATTATAAACCAGAGTACCAAATAGCGAGGGGTATATGTAACACAAGGATAAATATTGATATATGACACATCACCGTGGCAGTGGTCCATTACACTGTTCCCATACATCTAACCAATAAATACTAATTCACTCCTCACAGTTATAAATACCACACATTATAGTCACACAAAAATACACAAGCAGATCTAGATTACCTGCCCCTGGATTTTGATGATAATGCTTGAATCAAGAGAACGAAGTGCCCAACACCAATATTTGTTTACATAACAATATCATTGTAATACAAATGTGCTCTTAGCAATAGAAAACGACAAAAGACAGTATAAAAATAGACAATAGCATGGAATGTAAATCACAACCGAATGGTTTTGTAACACCAGTTCAAATATATAAAAATTTTCTTAGAATAAACAAAATGAAGAATGTTTCTCCTCTGTTATAATGTTCACTATTCATTTGGTAAATAACTTATTCCGCATAGAGTTATATTAAATAAGTTTCAAAGGAAACGATAAAAGCATATTTAATTTCTTTGTTAAATTAGTAAATGTATTGTTCAACATTTCTACAACATCGAATGATAATATATCTCTGTTTAACGAAAGTTAATTTATATACTCTTGCACACTTCAAGCACTAGTAAACAAAAACTTTTTACCAAAACATTTGACACCAAAAATGTACAACTGCACTTATGCGCATGTCTAACAGGAAAATATGGACACCTTATCCTCATAAAATCACAGAAGGGCTCAGGACGGCATAATAGTGGCACTAAAACGATTCAAACACTTCTTCAGTCAACATTTCCTCCTCAGAAACGAGCAACAGGCCAGAGTGTTCCATTGGCTAACGATAGCTGGAGTTGGAATATACCCATGTGGAAACTGGATACACATATACTGAAACACACAAAATGGTTTTTTAAACATCAGATGAAGAATGCAAAGTCGCATAATATCATAGTCATGAATATTAGGTAAACACCCCAACCACCTCTACTGTAGCAAGGCCTTGAAGTTTTTTCTATTAAATTTATCTATCTAAAGGCAATGATATGTAACATGCCTTTTTAGGGAGTTTAATTCATTCACCACTACATATCTAAATTGGACTTGCCCAGTCTTTGATTTGGTAAGGTTCAAATGTGACTTTAGGGGTGAATGGGTTAATAGAACTATATAGAAGTGTGAAAAGTATTAACACAGCAAGTATCATGACATGCAGCACAATAGAAAAATAAGCTTCCTGGTTTAAGATCTAGAGTTCCAGGGATCCAATTTCTGTAGAAGAAATGTTCTGTGAAAATGAACGTGATGATCTACTGATCATGCTAGTACAGGAAACATGTATAACTAACACCACTCATGTGTATAACTAACACCACTCAGCCTTAAGGATCTCTGTCCCACTGCACTGGTTTTCCCCCTACATACAGTAACCTCCCCTTAACTTCTGTTTAGATATAACTGTAGCACAGTTGGGCCAGAACACTTTTGTTGACAAGGTATCTCAATTTGCTAGAGCAGTAGTACATCAATCTGAAGTCCAGGGTTTGAATCCCGGTCTAGACCAGCTTTATTTTTTTTCACTCAGAACACTGTTGTTGATCATATTTTGTTTATTTTGTCTTCATCATTTTTGGCAAGGTATGGGTTTTTTTCAGAAATGATTTATCAAAGCTATAGTAATACTGGAAAAACCAGTTTCCAATACTTAGTAACAGTTTTTGTCAGTTGTATGGGGATCCTTAAAAATTACCATTGGGTGTGATTGTAGATAAATAATAATTATTACATGTACTTACCTGCTATCATCATAACATATTAAAGAGGTGAGAGGACCGGACCCACTGATGCTAGTGTCTGCTACACACTCTGTAATCAAACAAATTCTACAGTTGTCAATACTTTATACTATAAGAATATATTTCAAGCAGTCACATGTATCTTTTTGTGTTTTAAATATTGCGTTAAATTATTTGATTATGCTTTAATAATGAAATTTTCTCTATACTGTTTTCTATATTGAGAGTGCACCTATTTATCAATTAAAATTTGAAAAGGGAAAAAAATTGAGTACACTCAAAATAAGTATGTTTACAGTAATAAAGACAAGCCCTGTCTGGGAGATCCAATGTAATCCACTGTGCCTGGTTTAGGTATCACAGTATAGATAATCATTTCTGGGGAAGAAAAATTCATCTGAAGTTCATTTATGTAAATAAGGATACTACGACTGTACCTCGGGTGTCCCGGTCCCAAATTCGCACTGAACAGTCCCTTGAGGCAGTGGCTATTAGGTTCCGCCCACTAAATGGCAAGAATATACAGGACTCGATGGCCTCCCTGTGACCTTTGTACTCATGGACTATACTGTTGGTTCTCAAGTCATAAAGCTGCAAAAGTAAAGGCCATAAGAAATAATGATCCAGAGCATTTTACAAGCATTAGTATTATATATGATGCTTTTAGGAACCTTTATCAACTAAATCAGTTTGTATTATGTGAAAGAAAAAGGTAAACTGTCTAAATTAGCAGCTTCTCTCTTATACAAGTGTACCATCTTTTTCTGTTACAGCGGACCAGACTTCTCTATTAGACAGACCCACCAACTGTCTGTAAAATCGAAGCAGATATCTTGATTACACATCAGGGCCCCTTTGGCGTATCCCGTTCACCCTGTTTGTCTGTTTTTTAATATTTTTAACATTTTTCGGGTATATAAATCCTGGCGGACCTGCAAATATTTATGCAGGCCTTACAAGACTTTGTCAAGGCTCGCCTGAAAGCAGCATCATATATTAAACTAGGTCCAACTTTATTTCGTAAATGAACAACTCTGGTACAACCTATTCAACCATCCATAATGTGATAAACGAATGCAGCCTAAATGTCATAAATGAACCACGTAAAGGTCAAGGACATCTTACTCACTGTTGCTTCGCAGCCACTGCCACCGAACCCGTTGCTACACGTGAGGCAGTAGTTACCGTCCATACTGACGTCACAACACATCTGGATGTACTGCTTCTTGGGAAAAGTGTGAGTCACCAGCAAGTTCTTGGTTTCAAAAATCCTGTCAGAGATTAGAAATGGTTTATAGGATATATTATATTGAACAGAATAACACATAACCAGTTTACCTTTTCTGAAAAACTTGAGTACTTACACATAAAACAAAACAGTTAGTTCACTGTATCAAAAGAAAAATATAAAAGATATGTTTTTACATTCAAAAAGAATTTTGTCAATAAAGACAAGAATTTATAGATCCTTACTGTACATATACTCCTACACACAAGTGTGTATCTGTTTTTATTTATTGTTACTATACAGCTTCACTGTTACATATCAATACTGTACACACCACACTATGTATATACAGGTCCCACACTATGTATATACAGGTCCCACACTATGTATATACAGGTCCCACACTATGTATATACAGGTCATGTTCTTCTCTAAACTTGGCTTGGTTGAGGCTTTATAAACTTATTGATTAAAATGATAAAACAAAAGCACTTCAAATGTGTTATCATTATAGTTTTAGTCTAGACGTACATTTTAAAAACAAAATTCTCACCATTCTCATGGAAGCTATAATGATAGCAATCAGTACAGTATTTCAACTCTCATCTGTAAATCAGCTGAATGACACGTACCCCTATCGAGAGGAAATGTTGCCTATATGTATGATGTGCTGAGAACATACCTGACTTGCTTGTCCTCCCCAGTCTGTACCAAACTGCTCGATTGTGGTATAAACTTCACATCTGTTACCTGTAATAACATTACCCTGCTATTATAATTTCTTTTTCTATAAGAGGAATAGAATAACACCGGAGTGATTTATCTATTTTGAAACAGTTTTGTATTTATAACACAGAACTGTTTACTGTAACAAACACACAAAAAAAACACCGATTATCTTTTCCTTCAAGTGTACTTTCTTACAGATTTCGTTAATAAAGACAAGACATTAATTTATTGCTGTTTGGTATGTTGTTATTTTCCTTGGTAATAGTGACACAGTACTCTCTTGTTTCAGATGAAGGAGTCTACATATCACAGAACACTTACCAGGTTACGGTGGATATTGTTTTCTAAGAGACATTCGCCCTTTTCCACATCCCATAGGCGCACAGTGTTATCCCTCGACCCTGTACAGAGCAGCAGGTTATCTACAATATAACATTTTGTTTTGTTTTATTTATTGCTTGTCCATCAACAAATACAATAATGTACAACATATCTTTTTGTAATTTTTCACACATCTTGGCACAATATTTAAAAAGTGGTTTTCTGTATCAGGTCTACCAGTCTTAAACCAATTTTTTAACCTTATTTATCTAGTAAATGCAACAAATGAATTTGTATAACTCCTCATACTCGATACTGCATGGGGTTATGCTCACTTTCGCACTCTGCACCCCTGGAATATGTCATAGCAAAATTGAAGGCTCAGTGTGCGCCACCTTGTGGATGAGACGAGAGGTTTGATTCTTTGATGTACATCAAAAGAATCTGTCGGTCGCGTAACGGTAATATTGACTGGCTTTGAAGTCGGGTGTCTGTCCTCTGTAAGGACAGGTATCAGCCTAGCGATTGGTAATTTTTTATTGAGACCAATCAAATAGCTAGTAGCCTGCCTTCAATTTTGCTATGACATGTTCCAGGGGTGCAGAGAGGGAAAGTTAGTGTGTGACCCCCAGAGTATCGAGGATGAGGACTCCTATGTTTAGACAGTTAGAAAAACCTACCATTGCTGAGGTCAAGAGCAGTGACCACAAGGTCATGTCCTGTGAATGTTTGGATAGGTGAGGGACTGCCACGATGCCACATCCGTACAGACTTGTCCCGTGATGCGCTAAACAGGCCTCCACAATTTCTTCCATAACACACCTAAAATTTCAAATATCAACACTATTATTTTGTTACATCAAATTAAAGTGAAGACAAATGTTGCAACTGAAATGAGGTTAGCAATGAAATAATTTCTTTTTCCCAAAAAATATACAGACCAGACAAAAATATATATAACAACGTAATGGAAATATACACTTTCAAAATGAGGAAAACATTTATTTTAAGAAATTTAATATACTCATTAATTTCTCATCAAAAATGTTTGAGCCTAAGATTTAACAATATCTTACTTTGCAGTATTCAGACACATGCAGATATAAGACCAAGTAGACATACAATACAGCACTCACCTTAGTTACCTCCCTTTCATGTCCTGTCCACTTCTCCTCCAGGCGGTGGTTGTGATAATCATACAGAGCCACACTCTATTTTGGGAAAATCAAAATAGAATAATTTCAAACATAACACAGATTTATGTGAACACTTGACTATTTCTTAAACTGCAATGAATTGAATGTCACAAGAAATGTATAATTTACCCCAAAAGCATTATATTGACATTTTAAAATCCTTGGCCCTTAATGAGTCATATATACTCAACTTGTCGATGGGCCATAAAACAGTACAATAACAAAACAAGCATCAATCCTTTTTACTCAGAGAAAGTAATGTGCAAAATTATAAAACACCTATATATCTATGTACAGAAAACGCCTGTATTGTCTATTGAAAAGTGGATAGACTGGTTAAGGATCCCTGTACCACCGCTAAAAAATGAAACTATGCATTATGCATTCGAAAAGTTATTTTTCTGGCATGACTATAGCTTTGATAAATTGATTTGAAAAGAAAAGTTTACCTTATGGGCATTGCATAATGGAGACGAAATACCCGGTAAACGAAATTTAATCAACAAACATGTTCTGCTTGAAAAATATTCTGCCAGGCCAGGATTTGAACCCTGGACTTCAGATTGAGCTACCTGGACAACGAAAGTGTTTTCAATGTAAGCCCAAGTGTGCTACAGTTAAATCCAAATGGAAGTTAAGGGGAGGTTACTGTATATAGGAAAAAAACGCAGTGCAGTGGGACAGGGATCCTTAAGTGGTATACATGTATATAGCTCATGACAGAAAAATAGCAAAGTACCTTACTTGTAACATTTATCATCTGGTGCTTGTTGTTATTGACAACACTGCTCAGAGACAGTTACTGAGGAAAACACAAACTCCACTTTACCGTTACATACACTCACCCTATCTTTGCTGCCGGACAAACAAAGTCCAGACTGTATGGCTGCTAGACTGACCACTGCCTCACTGTGTATTGGACCATAGGTTTTAATCATGTCTGGTGCTTGATCAGCAGCTCCACTTAATTCCTTACCTCTTCCCCGTCCTAGCTGATCAGCGTCACTGTAGGAATAAACGACAACAATTAATTTTCGATCATTCTTCATCTTATTATAATTTCAATAATAACAAGCTGTTTCCATATCAATACTGGCTACTATTAAACTGTTTCATGAAAGTGATTACAATAAGAATAACACCTTGTTATATTACTACCATTAGTCCAGTGATATTTGTGAAATATAAAAGGATTTGTTGGTATATCAAGAAAGATACATTGTAGAAATGTATATAAGGCAATTGTTAAAACAAAAGAAAAAGGAGGTACAGTATTGAAATATGCTGGCATTAAGTGAGGTGGCAAATGAAATGAGTGGCATTATATTGAGGTTTTACTGTAGGATTTATATCCTATAGAGTGATCCTATTATAACGTTTAATCCTCAAATTTGATAGATCTGTTTTGTCAAACAGTTTAGAAATAATTACAATTTCCATTGTTACTTTTCATGTAAACAAAGGTCTGTTTGAGTATCTTTCAGCTTTAGACAATTTCAGCTTTTATCATGCAGTTTCAGGGCTGTCAGTTAGGCCCTTGAAAGTACACTTTAAATTCCCCATGAGCTTTGTCTCCTGGGTTGGAAAGAACAGGTCTATTTGACATGTGTTTTGGCCCTCTTAATTTCATGGGGAAACCTTATTTGACTTCTGAAATTACTCAATGCTAGAGGTCAACAGAAAGACCGAAGTTTATCCCTCAAGAAAAAATTGAATATTTAACCAGCATGTGACTGCACAGTCATTGCATGTTCCTACATGATTTTCAATGTTCATATCTGCATCAATAGTTTGATAATTGCCATCATTACAGTCATTTCATAACAATACATAACAACAGTAAGACAGATAATTAGTGAATTTGAATACTTGCATAGACCACAGGAGTCCGACGTTTAATCAATATAAGTATAACAGTCTATATATAAAAAAAATACCCTGTATACTATAAAAAAGTATATGGGGTATCTTTTTTATATATACACCGCTATACTTATATTGATTAAACGTCAGACTCCTGTGCATAGACTTACAATTGTTCAATATCAGCAATAAAGCGAATTCTCTTCTTTTCGAAACAACAATGTTTATTATATATGTAATTAAATATAAACTACTTTAATTTAAATCATCAGAAAATACCACAGAATCAAATAAGTAATCTAAGAATTAAGAGTATCACAACTGGGTGGTTGGAAACACTGAAGTCCATAAAAAAGTTATAACTTATAGGTGGCATTCCTGGTAGAATCCATTGACCATAGCTATATATAGTCAATAAACAGTAAAACTTGGTATACCAAATCCTCACCAATGACTATTATAACATAATCATCAATATATATATATAATCCAAGGATTGAGAACCTCACAGCTGATCCATTCAAATATAAATTTGAATGGAGCAAAAGTATTGTCTTAATTCTTTGCATTATATTAATATTAATTAGAGTTTGTTAAAGAAGTGATATATGGGAGGTATTATCATCATATTATCAACAAAATGTTGAAAAAAAACACATAATTATCAATGTAATATCTTTCAAAAAAAAACAGAACAATTTGAACCAAACAATAACAGAACAGAAACTGTATGAATGCAATTCGAATTTGGTTAGAAACATGCCACATACTATACTGAAGGGAACTTACCCTTTATATCGACCCCATAAATCACGTACCATGCCAGTAACAAACTCCATTATGAGTAAATCATGATGAAGACCTTGTAAGAAACAAACAATGTTTCAATCATTCTGTTTGTACAATAAACCCCCTCCCCTTTTTATAAAAAAAATAATTAAGACATCAGAAACTGAACTGATTTGTTCATCATGATCAATTTGTGTGCACAAATTACCTCATATTATTTCTAAATTATGTAACATTTGACGCTTTTTTTGTTCTTAATATCAAAACATATTTTTGTGCTTTTATTTTATTTTAACCCTCTTTCAAAAATAAAATTATAACAGTAGGGGGTCTACTGTACTGTTTACAATGTGACAGTTACTATCACCCAAATGAAGGATTATCATTAACATTTCTCATCGACTGACTGTGTCAAAAGGGTACGGAGCTATACAAGATGTTTTTCTTTTCAATACAGTAGCTACCGTACCAGTATGCCGTACCCGGCACTGTCACACTACATGTACTTATATTATTGCAGACACGGGGAAAGTTTAGCAGACACCACAATGACCACTGAGTCAGAGACGACATCAGTTAATTATCTAGGCCTATTCAACTAAGACGATTGCACATTTTACCTGCGTGTTTTCTCTTTACTGCAACAATCCCCCATCAGGAAAGTTGATGAAAGTACCGATAGCCTGTAACTTTCGTTTACATATCACCGATATCATCAACAATAACCTACAGTCACAATTTTCTTTTCTGAAGTGTCAGGGATCTAACCTCCTAACGCAGGAGAGCTCTGATCATTTTACTAGAAGCCTTGTGGAAACGAGTAGCCTCCCTGGATTTATGAACAATTTCACCTGAAAAAGATCACTAAAAGAGATATTTTAATATAACAGAAATGTTTTTAATGCTTGCCGAAAAATACACGCTGATGGAATATTAAAGCATGGCGCAATTTTTTGTAGGGAAAAGAAATAATGGTCTTAACTGTGTCCGAGACAGAAAGTTCATGCTCATGTTGTAGACCTTGGGGCTTCTTTGATTTTTCAACCAGTTTCACGCGAAATCTGAAATGTTCACTGATCAGTATAAGCCTATAGATTTCAATATAAAAATGTAGACTTCCAACTTTAAACACTGGACCTTTTTCAAGATCACATTCGAAAAAAAATTAACAAATATAACAAGCGCAAAATCACTGCAACTAAATTTACTGACTTTTCGGCCGAAAACATTGTGGAAAAACAACAGACCAACAACACCCGGTGCTTCCAAATTCAAAACTGCAAAACTGACATTTACAAAAACTCCTACTTTATTAGAACAATACAAGACTGGAACCAACTGGAAGAATCCTCTGTGCGTGCAACATCTGTGAACATTTTTCGGACTTCGCTAACTAAAGACTAAACCACCCAAACACACTCTCTCTACCGTTGATTAAATACCAGTATTGGTTGATTCAACGTATTTATTCAGATTCAGATTCAGATATATCGAGGTTTTACTGTACATTTTCTATTAATATTTGCTATCTTGCAACATATATCACCAATAGGCGAGCTATGCTATTGTCATCAGCTCTTGTTCAATTCTTATCTCCATGTTAACTTGTCTTTGTTCACAATTGATATGGTATTATCGATTAAACCTATATAAGGTATTGATGTTCTGTTTGTTTAAATGACAACTTTACTTTTTGTTTAAATTTTCCCCGCTAAATGTCAGTTTACAAACGGAATGCTTCTTGTATATACCTATTTACCATTGGTAAACACGCGAGAGATTCCGAACATCAGGAAATCGGGAGTAAAAATGGCGGACGATAGTAAACAAGCCGAAAGTTCCAAAGTTATAATACCTGATTATGGTAAGATGCAACAATATTTCCAGTGCATCACTGTTTTGCTGCACCACTGACTTACTATGTATCAATTCCCGATAAATTCGCGGCCATAGTATTCGATACAGAATAATGATCGCTCATTATGTCAAAATGGCAAGCACATGTCGGCATGTTACATCACCGTACTTATCGCTTATTCGGAAGTAAGTCCAGCTCCGGACGCTTGTAGCAGTGGCGGATCCAGAGGTTTTTTGGGGGCTTCGGGAAACCCCACCACCCTCTTTAAACATCATGTATTTTCACCATTTTACTCAATTTCCCCCCACATGGAACCCCCTGGAAATTTGGAAACCCCCTTAGCTATATGTAGGTCTCTGGATCCGCCACTGCTGAAAAGAAAGAACAGGTAAAAGAGTACAGAAAAGACGGATACTAAGTGTTGTAATGGAGAACGCAGGCACATTTTAATATCTTCAATGTCTTCGAAATAACAGACACGGAAAAAACCTCCGATTTTGCGGGGGGCTTCACATTAGTGAACTCTTACGATCATGCAGTGGAATACAGCAACAGGTTCATTCTTACCCCGAACCTGCACAGAGTAGTGTGAGAGTGCAGTAGTGGTAAGCAGTGTGAGAGTGCAGTAATAGTAACCAGTGTGAGAGTGCAGTAGTGGTAACCAGTGTGAGAGTGCAGTAATAGTAACCAGTGTGAGAGTGCAGTAGTGGTAACCAGTGTGAGAGTGCAGTAGTGGTAACCAGTGTGAGAGTTCAGTAGTGGTAACCTGTGTGAGAGTGCAGTAGTGGTAACCAGTGGGAGAGTGCAGTAGTGGTAACCAGTGTGAGAGTGCAGTAGTGGTAACCTGTGTGAGAGTGCAGTAGTGGTAAGCAGTGTGAGAGTGCAGTAGTGGTAACCAGTGTGATAGTTCAGTACTAGTGGTAAGTTTCTAATGAGAGTGCAGTAGTGGTAAGCAGTTTCTAATGAGAGTGGTCTGCCAACAGAAAACATCGGGGGATATAACCTTCTAATGTCTGTATGTGTTAGTATGAACTTGATGTCAAATTAATTTTGATGGAGGAGAAAAACGTGTTCCCTATTGCCAATTCCATCTGTTGCAAACTGCCTCATTTAATACATCACAACATGCATGCCATGCACGTGCATATCAATACACTATATCACGTGTGAGATCACATGTCACTGACACCTCGTTTCAACTCTCGTTACACTTGTAGCCCCATACTGGTAATAAAGTGCACATGTCCTCATTAAAATAGCTGAACCTCAGACAGATTCATGAAGATCTACGTCACGCTATGTAGACTTGGAACATAGTCAGAATCTACAGCATGTTTGTCGTGATTACTCGACATTTAAACCAACCATTTAACTCTTCCTTTAATTCTATTCAATACCATTATCATAAGCTATAATATAATTCTAAAGTGGTGGAGGAAAACCGGAGTGCCCGGAGAAATAAACACCGACCTGTGGCCAGTACCTGGAGACTGTCCCACGTGGGTTTCGAACCTGCGACCCAAAGAATAGTTTTTATTTTGTACTTAAATTAACGGGCTGTGTTTTTGCTTTTGAGATGACCCCTCAAATTATATCAAATTCATCTATGAGATGTAGCTTTTGAGACGACCCTTACAAGTTATACTAAATCCGTGTCCTTCCCGGGCTCCTCAGTCTTATTTCTCTGATGTTTTCCTTGTCATCAATCAGTCTTTAACAAAACCTCCGTCGGGAACTTCATTTGCCGAATTTAGTCAGACCGTTAACATTCAATGTCACCAGATACATTTTTTCCTCTGTATTTCAGCAAATCCATTTTTTTCAGTGAATTTTCCCAAATAAAAATTTGCATCAAGAATCGTTCTCTCATAATATTTTCATAACTTTCTGTCGACCTGTTTTTAAGATATGATAAGCTAATCCCGGAAGTAAAGTGTTTTCTGTAACATTTTGGTAAGTACAAAATGGCGCTGCAAACATATTTGTCTTTTTTCCACCATAAAATACCTTGGAAGAAATATCAGACAATTCTCTTCCGTGGTGCATTTTTTCCTGTTCAGTAGCGTTAAAACTGACTTCAGGGAAAATTCAATGAAAAAACGTAGAAATGCATAGAGGAAAATATACACTTGTGACTTTTAATTTGACTCATGACTGTACATGTATATCGTTATTAAGGCCGATCAAAACTAAGAGGAAGGTCTTACTAACCACAGTTATTAAACGACCGGAAATAGAATGGCAACACTACGTGAGATTGATAGAACAGATATCTAATAACTCGCAATATGAACATCAGGAATTTCGATTTCTGTATTGATATCGAAGCAGAAGGCAAAGAAGAAGGAAAACCTTCAATTTGGCTGCAAAGAATCATAAAAAAATGAATTTCCGCCAAACACAACAGACATTAAGGCTATCAATATAAATAAACTGCTACTGATATATTTGGCAAGCGTAAACGAATCATAACTGATGTACACAAAGGCACTATTGATCACGGCGATGTTACATACCGGACACCGGAAGTACGTCAACCTAACAGCCGAGTAAATTAGAGACAACCGGAAATACCGCCTATGGGTGGTAAGCTAAATAATGAAGATCGATTTAATTTTATATGTAAACCTGTCTCAACTAATCAAGTTATGAGTTTCAGTTAGGCTACCAAAACCACAAAAAATAGGAGGATCTTTAAAT
The DNA here is from genome assembly GCA_032359455.1 of Chlamys rubida. Classification (NCBI taxonomy): domain Eukaryota; kingdom Metazoa; phylum Mollusca; class Bivalvia; order Pectinida; family Pectinidae; genus Chlamys; species Chlamys rubida. Next base: position 26,105 of record JAUMHH010209303.1, read on the forward strand.
TGTAATGAATCCTAAAATACGGTCACTATGATTGTGCATTTCAGGCAGCGCTCAGTGAACATTTCATTTTAAAGAAATTAGTGTTTGCGCACATCGTTTAAGCTCAATTTTGATGATATACAAAGGAGAAAGTGACAGGGCATGGATATATCAAAATAAAACTAGAAAATGTCGGTAAGACATGAATGCCCCCTATATAGCAACCGTGACCTTGGCCTTGACCTTGGAACCCTGAAACACAACGATACCTGACGTATACTCATACTTGACCTTTGTATAAAGTTTGACCAAATTCTGTCAAAGAATGAAATTGCTAAGTGTTTACATTGAATTGGGACGGGAGGCGACGGGACGGGACGGGACGGGACGGGACGGACATGTGTTACACTATAACACTGTAACACTATATGCCCCCCCCCCCCCATTTTATGGCAGGAGCATACAAAATGAAAATACCGTTTTTTATGATGAAAGTGTCAAAGTACATATCCTTCTATTCATGGACACGTCACACATAGACATTTCACTGGTTGTGCTCTATGAAACTGTATGTAATCTTTACTTACCAACATGAGGAAAAATATTTTCAAAAAAGTCATAATGTCGTTTTTCACTAGAATATTACCACAGCAATTATAATCAAATAAAAACAGTCTGGATAAATATCAATTTTCTCTTTTCATAGTTGCACATTAAACGCTTACTATATACAAAAATAAATGTTCAAAATTTTGAGACATTTTGTATATGAGATAAATCTGCGGGTATATCTTTATATCACTAAGCTGATGTATATGCCTCGCGATGAGAAAGATAGGTTTTGCCACTTTCATCGGAATTGGCAAACTGCTCTGAAATAGAATTCCCCCACCAATCTGGCTACAGTCCAGACCAGAGTTACAATCACATCTTAAATACGTTTCAGATGAACCATAAACTGCTCACAGCTGACAAACAATGACATGAATACGTTAGAAACTAGATAACTATTTTAATAAGTACAATAATTTGTAAACTTTGTAACGGACTCGTATGTAAGAAAACAGCATTTGATAGGTTTTGGCCTCCACCTATACATATATTTTAAAACTTCCCTGTTGAATCTATTGTAATTGTATTTTACACAACATTTATTCCGTCTTTGCGTATTGCAGAGTTATCTTCTCTTGTGAACAGGTATTGATTGTTCCATCAATTTTTGAGAAAACGACAAAATGTCGGTACGCTACCTGAACCCGTGTTATTTACAAACCCTATGACATTTACAACATAACAACATAACATTTCCTACGTCACAGATTTTTTCTACATTAACGATGAGTAGACAATATTGATAACGTTGAAGGCGATTCATTATGTTCTTTAATGTGTAATGGCTATCGATGGCATTTTTTAAATGGCATTGACGCATTAGTGTGTGGTTAACTGTTAATTCTATTAAAGTCACTCCTTTTATTACGTAAATAAAAATATCCATTCCTCATGTCTTTTCTGAGAAATGCTGTTGATATAATGAAAGTGCATACGATCTTTAAAGTAATAAAGTCAAGCGTTACTTTCCTGGTTTTACAGTTTACGTTCGGTCTATAAATAGAACACGTTTTTTTTTGGAAAAAGGAACAGGGATGTATGATAGACAGGGCTAAGTAGTATTTCTATAGAGTAACACTTACGTATGTAAACTATTTCCGTTCATGAAGGAGTGTCAATTACAACAAGCATCGGCTGATCCGAATTTTACATCTATCGTAAAACCATAAGAACTATTTAAATCATATACTGAATACCGGGAAGTCTTCACTGCAGTTTAATTTTCGCCTTTTTCGCGCTCTGTAATTAAGACAAATTTATCATTACAGCGAAAATAAATTAGCATCATATAGTATACGTAGTAGTTAAATGTTAAGGACGAAATTAACACAGGGCGAAAATTGGTTTCATTGGCGAAGGGCGAAAATTTGACAGG
>JAUMHH010209304.1:0-12864 GCA_032359455.1 Chlamys rubida
CGCTTAACTCGAATACTCGGATAACTCGAAGTTTCCCAACGTTCCCGTCGACTTCGAGATAACGAGGTTCGACTGTACTAACAATAATCTGACACTCAGTTTCCGGTAGTTTATTATCAGAAAATAAATAATTTTGCATTGTTTAATTAAAGGTGTATTATCTGGTGTAGGCAATATTGCACTTTCCATGTAACAGAGGCCATTATTTTTATTTAAAGCCTTCGCTAGGAGTCGAACCCGGGACATCTGGTTTACTCGTCTTATCTCCCTATAGCCTAGTCGGAAGGAAGCGGCTAGTATTTTACGCGGGTGACATACTCCCCATCCAGGAAAGAACTCGTCTCCCAGGGGTCACAGCGATTCCTTTGAAAGTATCGTCGAGTATTTTTGTCATATCTCCCGAGTCCCTATGTGGGCGCCAAAGTAACAGAAGTAATTATTTTTTCAATGCCTCCGCTATAGGAGTCGAACCCGGGACCTCTGGCTTACTAGTCTTACGTTCTACCGAATGAGCTAAAGAGACACCCTCCCTAGCCGAGTCGGTAGGAAGCGGCTAGTATTTTACTATGGTGACATCTATGATCAGTGAAGTAAATTCTAAAGTACAGTAAATGAAAAAAATATGCAGTTAGAATGAGGCAACCGTTAGCAGCCGTGATCCTTCCTTGATTTATACTTTGCAGACTGATATGGGTTTTAAGTAGTTTATTTCAGTCACTCCAAGAGGAAAACATTTAACAGACTTAATTCCATTTTTACCATAATTATGTAGTAGAATCGGGGAAAAAATGCACGGCCAGACCGGGGTTCAAAACAGGGACCCTCCGAGCTCTAGACGAACGCTCTACCGATTGAGCTACCTGGTCGCCGACGATCGACCCAGTCCCGCAGTTCCGCTACAATTATATATATTTCTGATCAAATAAATGTTTCTCTCGAGAAAGGATATAATTTAGACTTTATACGTGAATATCAGTGTTTATTTTAAATAACACACAAACATATAAACCTATGGTAGATAAACTCAAAACTGAAACGCCGTTCCGGTGTCCGCGTACGTTCCGTGTTATATTTTTTGACTGCAAATTTAATTTAGAAAGTCATCATCATTATGATCAAGTGTTACAGACACGGTAAAATGGTTACTGCTGCTGCTGCTGCTGTTGTTGTTATCTTCATCCTTGTCCGTTCGGTGATATTGATGATGACGGTGACAGTATTATAGTATAGTTACATAATATGGCAAAGTTCTATAAAAATGAAATATGCCTATTTATCATTTCTTTGTCCTATTTCTCTTACGTACATTGAATTTTAAAATCAATTTTAATAATTTTTGTAATGACTGACAGCCAATGAAGGCTATGTGTAGTCTGAAGAAATGAGGTTCTGGTAAAATAAAGTATAAATTTGAATAACACAGAAATAACTGCATCAAATACATTGAGATTGAATAAACATCGCATTATGAGATTTCGGAGCTTGCAGCCAAATATACGCATGTCTTTGCAAACACCCTGTATTAAAGGAAAGTTTCTCCAGTGCTGGTTATTTTTTTTTACCTGTATTCACTCGCCATTACAGCTGTTTCGGGTAAACAGACTGCCCCGCCCCCTCGCGGCCCTGACGGGTGCAGTGTGCTGGCCCTTTGTCTTCTCGCAGTGTTTCGGAATCTTCCCACGAGTTACGCCGGGACAGTTGGCGCGCAGGTCAAGAGTCATGGAGTCCGCCTCAAATAATACGTCATCGGGACCGTGTCATACGTATTGGTAAATGTTGATTTACATGGTTAGGTCAACTCAGAGCACGTGCTGTGTCAAGTTTGATTCTGTCATGGATTCAGTGTTATGTCAAAGTCTACAATTGTCCGCCAGTTGAAGGGACTCTATGAAAGCGAAGTGTGTAAACATAGAATTCGGACCCTATCTCGTATGTACTGCTAACTATAGCCACGTCACTGTATCTACTTCTAAGTTCTAATGTGGTCATTTTGACCAAATGCACATCGCCTGGACATCTTTTTAAATGAACAATGAGCTGTTAGGTACATGTAAATAAAATTACTACTTTTAATTCAGGCGTGCCAAATGTAGTCATTCCACGAGTTCGACGTTTCCATGGATCACGTTTTTCTGTTTGTAGTTTTGACGTTTCCATGGTTCATGTTTTCCCGTCTGCAATTTGACGTTTCGTTGGTTCATGTTTTCCGTCTGTAGTTTTGACGTTTCCATGGTTCATGTTTTCCCGTCTATAGTTTTGACGTTTTCATAGTTAAAGGGTTTTTTCCGCCTGTAGTTTGACGTTTCTATGGTTCATGTTTTCCCGTCTGTAGTTTTGACGTTTCAATGGTTCATGTTGTTCCACCTTTTGTTTTTACGTTTCCATGCATTGTTCCTGTTGCCCCGCTTTTAGTTTTTTGCATCCCCATGGTTCATATATTGTACCGCCTTCCTTTATAATATGTCCTAGATTCATCAATCCCACCCTTAGTTTTATGGAACGCCAAATTAACGTATATTCAAAAAATTGAGCCTATTTTGTACCGATCTCCAATTGAATTAAACTTATCATGAATTGAATTGAACCTATCTTGAATTGAATTGAACCTAGATACAAATACAACATATCCTCAATTGAATTGAACTTTTCTCCAATTGATTTGAACCTATCTTCAATTGAATTGTACCTATCTTCAATTGAATTGAACCTATCTTCAATTGAATTGTACCTATCTTTAATTATTTGAAGATAGGTGCAATTACTTGAATATATGTTAATTTGGCGTTCCATATAGTTTTGCTATTTCCAAATATTCGTACTGTGACCCCTTTGTGAAACGTTTCTTAATTTTCATGTCATGACTCCCGAAGGATTTGATGAAGGTTAAATGTAAGAAATGGTCAATAGCTGGGTCATAAATTTAAGTCATTACTTCATTTTTGATTGCTTATAATATAAAATAATTCTTATACATACAAGATATATACAAGAATTACGGGCTTTTGTAAAGTAAATATAAATAATCATATATTTAATCATACTCGAAATGTGATAGATGGGACACGTGACGAGAAAGCATTTATTACAGTAAACCATTATTTACACGTGTATGTTTTAGATGACGAGATATCGCCGAAGTCTCGTCACATGTACATCGATGACGATAGTCTTAATACTTGATCATATATAATTATTGCATTACTACATGGTTCGGTAAAGTGCAGCATCTGCGCATGCGTTAATTCCAGTTTTGATTAATATTTTCATAAAATGCATTATATCACGGAACACATTAAATGTTTTATTTCACTTTAATAGGGAAAACATGGGTCTGTCTCGTTCCGAAAGAGAGATTGTGATGATTAGCCATTTGAACTTTGTTGGTTGGGACAAAGCGCTTTAGAAATCCCGTGCTAAACATATACTCTGTAGTATTGATTCGGTAGACTTTACCTGTAATCAAAATATTAAAATGACTACATTTTTCGTTACATTGAATGAATTATCATGATATCTGAATTATTATAGCAACTGCCACAGGAAAACCCGCACGAGTCCCGTCTCAACCCTCAAACCATAATCGTGTGGCTCACGTGACAGGAAACAAAGCTGCACGTGACATGCGTGTTGCTGGTCGCGTGTCTCCTAGAAACCGGATACAACCATCGATTCCATTTGTTTACACTTCCATGGAAACCGATTAAGCTTGAAATGGACAATTACTCCTGAGGTCGAACAGCATCGCCTTGTTCTTAACACGAAACATGGCATCTAAGTAGGATTTCGCGCGCATCTAATTTCAAGAATTTTTCTGTGTATTTTGGCGTGAGGAAATTAATTCATTCAACTAGAAGGTTTTTGTTATTCGTAAATACTTTTCCCCGTTATACTTAAATTCCCCATCAATGCTTTAAGATCCCCATAATACTTCAAGTACTGTAACTACACGTATAGAGACGTTGGAAACATTTTACCGGCATGACAAAAGTTGTCATGTCTTAGGAAAATACCAATATCATGCGTTTTATGAATAACTAAGTCAAAATTAATAAATCAAAATACAGAATGATTTATAAAAATCATATAAGAATCAACAACAATAACAGTGTTTTGACAATAAATTGCAATTTGACCAGGTCGGGAGACTGGAACCTTAGACCTCAGATCACAACCACGGATCTCTCTAACAAAATAAGCCACCTGACCGATCCACTTCAGTTAACATTCAAAACGAAATTAAGGGGAGGTAACTGTATTGTGAAATTTTCTAGTCATGATTTTGCTTCAAGTGGACCAGGGATATACACCGCGCAAAATATACAAATGTCAGTAGTCTACAGTATAAAAATACAGTTTTCGTTTTTAAAGAAGGACTAGGTTTCTGTGAAGATATACTTTTCATCCTCCCAGCCGTCTAAAGCAACAGCAGCGTTATACATAGCTGTAAGTAGACTTTAGACTGGTCCAACTCAATTGGTGGCCAAACTGAAGTTAGGGTCCATGGTGGAAGCCACTAGGGTGGGGTGGGGGTGCGGGAGCTATAGGGGGAAGGGTATCCGTTGCAATTGTAGGTGACTGGACACAAGATTCTAATTTGCCGTATAGATCTATATATTTGCCGTATAGATCTATATATTTGCCGTATAGATCTATATATTTGCCGTATAGATCTATATATTTGCCGTATATATCTATATATTTTGATGTATGCTCCGGGGATATCCACACACTTGATTCTTTTAATTTTGTCGATAAATCGTTTCCGTTGAGACTTTTTCTTGCGGCCTGTTGTTGTCTTCTGTTTGTTTGCTTGTTTTGTTATACGCCCGGCGTCCGACGGGTCGTGTTATGGAATGGGCTGCGTTGTCCGTCCGTTAACTTTTCCTTGTCATCACTTTCATACCTTCATTCATGAACATATCTTGATGAAACTTGGTACACACATGTTGCATACCAATATAGCTCGAACGAGTGTGCATTTAAGAAGTTTACTTGCATTTTTTGTGGAGTTATGCCCCTTGTATTGCCAAATAAGGGCATGGTGTAAAATGCAATAACTTTTCATCAATTCCTTTCGAATTTGGTACCGGAACGCTAGAAGCAATAATGTTCAACATATATTACGGGTTTTTCTGTCGAGTTTTAACTTTCCGCGTTTTGGCGTATCACACTTGACATACATGTAGCAACGCTGTTCATCGTTTTTGTCGTTAACATTTGCTTGTTTACGCGATAACTCAAACAATTGTTCTTCATTTTCCCCTCAAATTTGTTGTGATGATTCACTACCTGAATGCATTGGACGAGTTCTTAAATCGTGTTATTTAAATGCTATTTGGCAAAGTTTTGTCCCTTTTTCATTGCGGGGCTATGCTCCTTTCACTGCCAAATAAGGGCATTGTGTAGTAAATGCAGTAACTTTTTTTTACTTTTCAATCAATTATTTCAAATTTGGTATGGTAATGCTAGAAGTAATACTGTTCAACATATATTACGGGTTTTCTGTCGAGTTTCAACTTTCCGCGTTTTGGCGTATCGCACTTGACATAGCAACACTGTACTTCATTTTTGCCGTTAACTTCTGTTTGTTTGCACGATAATTCATAACAATTGTTCTCCGATATTTATTAAACTACTTGGTTGTTTCATTACATTTATATCCTATGTCACTACCTTCTTCCAATATATCAATACCCGTCCGAGGGTCTGACGGGCGCATCATGCTTCCGCTCGCGGTACTCTTGGTTTTCGTCTGGTGGGCTTTGCCAGAGACGTTTAATGTTCTGACATTTACAAATCTACACGGCATTATGTCTCGAGTAAAGGGAGAGACTGTTGTCTTAGGGATGACAAAGACAATGACTAAGATCTAGATAGTCTATAACGTTCTGCTGACCCAGATCAACGGAGATATCACGCCAGATGGGTCGCCAACAACAGGAAGGACACTCGCTTCTGTCCGCACGTGTCGTGCAAGTTCTAAGGAAATGAAGCTGGGAGACCATTTCGCTCCGAGCTGTTGTTTTATAAGAAAGATGTCATTTCTAACAATTACCGGTTCAGATGGCGCACTGCAGGACATTCTCGAAGACAGTACAACCGGTCGTCGGAAAAACCTGTACACATACGGGTCACACTCGCAGATTCACGCTAAGACGCGAGAGCTAAGCTGTAGGAGCACACGTTTTGATCGGAAGTCAGTATTTGACAAAACATTGACGGAGATCCCGCATCCGGGTCATGTGCCTTGAGCATGCGTCTAGATACTCCGACCTGCGGAGATCAATGCGCTTACCGAAAGTTTAGATCTACTCTATTCCATGTATCAATATTACGTTTAAGAATTTAAGTGATAGTCATATACAGAAATCTCTGTATAAGCTCTTGTAATTATGATACGAACGAAAACTCGCCAGTTTCGAGATCTCGCGAGACTTCATATAGTCCGTCAGGAGTGTGCATTAAGATTTATTTTAAGCAGTAGAAGTTAGCGCCTAATAATAGGCAGCTCCAACGAGTCCTCAAAAAAAGTATTGTTTGATATATTAATTGCATGAATTGCATCTGTTATGCTCTTTAGCGTGGTCTATTCTTGCTAAAGAGGGCTAGAATGCCATAGCCCTTTCTAGCTACAAAATATGCATTGAAAATGAAAATTATTTAAATACATTGAAACATTGAGTCTTTCACGGAAAAACGGCTTCCAGGATTGCTTGCCGCACTTGGGTATGAAGAACATATGATTTGTGCCTTATTGTTCTGATCAATACATTTCTATTTTAAATCATACAAACGTTTTGAAGACAGAGTGTACATACACCTTTCGTCAAGCCAAGTAACCATTTGAATCGTTATAAAATTACATTATGAAAAAAAAAGAAAACAATAAACAAACAAATAAAATGTGCACGTGCTTGATAATATTCAAATATGAACGTTTCATAGTAATAAATCTAAACACGAATAACGGTCCATCTCCATCTAAACAAGTTTTAGAAACATGTCACCGGACTACTGTGACGTCACGCGAGAGGACCTATACTTTAAGGATCCCCGTCCCACGTTTCTCTGGTTTTGTATACACAGTAACCTCCCCTTAACTTCTGTTGCCCAGGTAGCTTTTTCAGTTAGAGCGACAGTATAACGATCTGAGGTCCAGGGTTCGAACCCCAGTCTAAACCCGCTGATTGTTTTACACTTGAAAAGCTGTTTATGATTAAATGTTGGTTTATTTCGTCTCTTTTTATATTTTCATGAAAGTTCCGCGTGGCATGGATTTCTTTTCAGAAATGATTTATCAATGCTTTAGTTGTGCTGGGAGAAAAAAACAACAGTTTCAAAGTCGAAGTTATACATTTTGGCAATGGTACGAGACACCTTAACGAAACATCAGTAAGAATTTCTCAATTTTGACATCATTTTACTCAAATCCGACGAGTTTTAATGACAAGATTTATAAACGTCACAGTCAAGATCTGCTATATTACTGATTTCCGAGGGTACCATGGCAGTAGGCAAGTAATCATTTACAACGGGCTAGATTTCTACCATATTTCATTAAGATAGTTACCACGACATATGGGAGAAGGACATCAAAGATGCACGGGATTTGTTTGACTTCACCTCACGTGACACTTAGGCACGTGTCGGGCAGTGTCTGGTTAAAATAAAATTTCTAAAATCCTTGCACCCAACAGGAGTAGTGACACTAGCTCAGATGGTGCACTGCGGGACTCTCAGGAGCGAAACATTGTGACAAGACAGACGGTCTCCAAGAGACGCTACATACGGGTCACACTTGGCAAGTGGCGCGAGATTCTCGTGTGGACGAGAGTAATAAATTGGAGCTCAAGTTTTGATTGGGCAAATGAGACAGACAAAACACCGGTTTGTGTACATATCTGGGTCACGTGTATTCGCGTGTGGCGCGAGACTTGGAAGTCTTCTGAGTGGGATGGGCGGAGTTTTTGGTACATGAGGGGCACGTGCGGTATCCATAGCACCGAGTCATCACAACAGCGCGTACATCATTAGACTATCCGTTCGGAATAATCGGACATATGTCGGGAGAAAAAAATCCACGATTTTGTTTTATTGAGAAGAGAAAAATTGGGGAAGATTTGAGCTATGTAGCAAAACCTCGATATAATGTCACTTGTTTCTTTGGCCGCCAACACACTTTTCGTGTTTTTTTATAATGCCTTCATTTTGTATCCCCCGATTTATCGCCAAATTCGTAAAATAATGCTGGATGTAGGAGGGGTTTACTAACTGTACATGTAAATTAAACATGATGGTTCGCCAAGAAAGACAAAATAAACTATGTCAGCATCACTTACAAGAAACAGGGATTTAAACGAAGTTCGAATCAAAACGCAGAGTCTATAAATTATGATCATGAGGAGGCAATCAAGGAAACGACTTAAAAGAGAAAATACTAGAACTATATGAGACGTCCAAGTTAGTTAAAAATGCATTGTGCCGGTATATGAACTAACACGGAAACTTTTTAACGCGAAAGGCGACATTTAGGACACACACAGACGGAATATTTAAATATAATTAATTCACTACTGTCTGTCCACAGCTATAGTGAATATTTATTTTGCGATTATCTAAATTTTCAACTTAATATCTTCACAAGATATGCCTCATTATTGTCGAATATAGTTTGTTTATTTCATTTTTTATTATTTCTCATAAAAGTCCCGTATTGTATGTTTCTCTTTTCAGAAATGATTTATCAAAGCTATAATCATGTCGGAAAACAGTTTCAAATACTTAATTACATTTTTTTTGTAGTGGTACGGGGATCCTTTAGAGCCATGTTTTTAAATATTGCTTAATCTTACAATAACATTCACAGTCAATGTCTTTTTACCTTTGTACAGAAGCTGTTATTGGGTTGCTATACTAATATATTATTCATGTACGTACTAACCTTTTTTTCTATTGTTTTATCACCAACACTAGAGCTCTGCCGTTTATCTTTTTAAAATATATTAATTTTCTTATTTTGTTCCTAAACAGAGGTCTGAAGGCATCCCCACCCATCAGAAGAATAAGAAATCTAGACGCGCTACGGTTCTATTTGGTGCTTTTCAAAGGGCAATTTAGCTTGATAATTTAAACGAATTTCGGTCAATTTAAACATTGATTTTTAGCATTTATTTGTGAGCATTGAAAATTGTCTGATGTAAACTTAGAATAATAGAACAAGTGATTAAAAGTTTCTTTCCCCTGCTCCGCAACATATAATGTGTTAAATTTGACGCCCATTAATTTTTGGATACGGATCCTTGTAATATTGTATAATACTTTAAAAACTATATATAGACATGTTTTTTTCGAAACATAGTTCAAGATGGAAAGAAAAAATGGACGTTCTGCGATTTTTGTTTTTTTAAAGAATGCATCTTAAACATATTTTTTTGTAACCTTTCGTTATTTTATCATAAGAGGATAACAACTTTAGAAACAATTTCATTTGAATCAGTAACTGTTTCTCTGAAATCGTGATACGGCAAAAGACGGTGAAGCGATGTTTATCGGCGAGGTAAAATGATCTATTTTAGATATTTAATTGTAAGCTCATGTGCCATAGATTCAATGAAACTGATAACACTGGTCGAGCAAGGAATAATTTGAACTATGCACTTCATTGTAACTCAATCAATGGCGAGCTTTTTATCAAACATGACACGTCATCTGAATAGAAGACACAGTTTAGCCAGTGTTGAATATACGGGGTAAATACAACCTCCGTTTAAATGTCCTTTCCCATATTCTAAAGAATCAACATTGATTCGAGGGCACAGGTGTAGCGGCCATTGTGCCGACCGCCAGCCATGCGTGGGCGCCATTGTTATCATGGCTGCCTGTGGCAACTTGCATTGTAGCGTGGCACGTGACTTGTCGCGAGCTCTGACGTGTCATAGCGTCAAATGTACAGTTAGTTAGCGTGTCAGATGCCAAAAACGGATTTTTTCCTGCCACGATGCCATAAAAGTTGGACACATATGGTTTCCGAAAAAATACACACGAACCATCTGTGGTACCAAGCGTACTTTGAAAAGGTTTCGGGGTACTTCAAGAATTTAATTTTATGTTAAAGTTTGAATTTCCTACGATATTTGGATAATTAGATCAGATCTGATGAATTCTGAGTGGCAGTGATTATCATCTTTATCATATTTATTTAAATTTGCTTCCCTCGAGTTTATTTTTAAAGAGAGCGTTAATATTTTAAGAATATCAAGTGTGTAGCAACAATAATATGCTTAAATTTTTATATCAAAATTAACAATAATTAATAGTGTTATGTTATGAAAAGTGCATTTCAGATCAATTTGAAGATCTTGCGTACCGGCAAGGATTATTTGTTTACAAATGGATTTATGATGCAGATCGTATAAAATGGATTCTATCCAAAGACACAACCGGACACATTCTGACCAAATAATGTTTTATCCTGAATTTTAACCATATAGTTGAGCTAATATCCTCGATTTTCAAATGTCTGCTTTCCTTCCAAGCAAACTCTCCCCGTCACAGTTTCCGTCATTTTGTTTCTCCGGCGTGCCATATGAAAGCGTCTTCTCAATAATAAAGTTATTACTTTTTTCTGCATAGTCTTTAGCAGTTTTCCTCTCATTTCAATTCATTTCAACTTTCATTACCAAATGTACATTGCATAAAGGCGTATAGAAAAAAATATATATCGCACAATACTTCACAGATATCTTCACACATATGCAATCGTGGTCTGTAATCTATGTTTACTCTTATATTTGACCAGAAACGTCAGGACGTGTACCAGATGTGGCTCAGGAACCCCCACCATTCAGCATCAGGTGACGGATACCAGGTTAGGCGCAAGAAACCGCCACCATTTAACATCCGTTGACGGTTACCAGGTTAGGCGCAGGAAATACCACGATTCAACATCAAGTAACGTGTACAAAGTTAGGCGCAGGAAATATCACCATTCATCATCAAATGACGGGTACCAGGTTAGGCACAGAAAACCATCTCTTTTAAACATCAAGTAACGGGTAACGGGTACCAGGTTTGTCGAAGGAAACCCCCAACCTTCAGCATCAGGTGACGGATTCCAGGTTAGGCGCAGGAAACCCCACTATTCAGCATCAAGTGACGGGTACCAGGTTAGGCGCAGGGAACTCCCACTATTCAGCATCAGGTGACGGGTACCAGGTTAGGCACAAGAAACCACTACCATTCAGCATCAGGTGACGGATACCAAATTAGGCACAGGAAACACCCGCTTTTCAGTATCAGATGACGGGTACCGAGTAAGGCGCAGGAAGCCCCCACAATTCAGCATCAGGTGACGGATAGCAGGTAAGGCCCACGAACCCCACAATTCAGCGTCAGGTGACAGGTACCAGGTTAGGCGCAGGAAACCCCGCTATTCAGCAGCAGGTGACGGGTACTAATTCAGGCGCAGGAAACCCAACAATTCAGCGTCAGGTGACAGGTACCAGGTTAGGCGCAGGAAACACCCGCCATTCAGCACCAGTTGACGTGTACCAGGATAGGCACAGGAAACTCCAACCGTTCAGCATCAGATGACGGATACAAAGTTAGGCGCAGAAAACTCCCACTATTAGAAGACGGATACCACATGTGGCACAGAAAACGCTCTCTCCATCATTAGTTTTTCGCCTCCGTTTTACCCTGCGATAATTCATGACTTCTTTCGTTTCGTTTTGGTGTCTGATCATTTCCTGTTGAAGAAACTCATTGAAGAAACGTGAGACGTTAAATCAGGAAAGCAATTTGTGTTTAATGAAAGATCTTACGTTTTCTCTTTAAAAATAGTTGCAGAGGATTTCATACTTTGTTTTGGCAGATTAGCAACCCCACCCCTTCACCCCTCGGTCCTAAACACAGCCTGTTTGCGTGATACGCCCGTTAACAGATATGCCCTATAATATTACTATTAAAGGTAATTACAAAATATCTTATTTTTATAATTGAAGAGAAAAATGTTAACCATACTAGATCACTTCATGACAAAGGAATATCTTACTACGGAATTGAAGAATTACAACATTCCTGACTTATAATTAGCCTTAAATGAATCATGTCTGTCTGTCTGACACGTATGGTGTTGAAAATGAAAACATTCCGACATTGTTGTCCGAATCCTCAGACCAATTGCCCGGTATGAATGGTATGCTAATTATGACACAGACGATTCAGCATTCATATGTGTGGTATCTTAAGTCTCTTGAAACAGGCTGTGGCGACTTCATCAAACACCGACAAATGAAGAGATTGCCGTAATTTTAAAAGTTAAGGCCGTCGAATTGAATAGTTTAATTTAATTTATGGACAATCTGGAGTTAGCAGTAATTTAAAAATGGAAGTAATCTGCATGCTGGCCTGGAGAAGAGGGGTATAAGCTGCCTTAACCGGTCAAATAGACAACTAACGTGCGACGCTGTATACCTAATCGGGGTAGAGGTGTTATGTGGGAGGCTGTACAGAGTCGGGGTAGATCTAGATGTGTTATGTGGGAGGCTGTACAGAGTCGGGGTAGAGGTGTTATATGGGAGGCTGTACAGAGTCGGGGTAGAGGTGTTATATGGGAGGCTGTACAGAGTCGGGGATAGAGGTGTTATATGGGAGGCTGTACAGAGTCGGGGTAGAGGTGTTATATGGGAGGCTGTACAGAGTCGGGGTAGAGGTGTTATGTGGTAGGCTGTACAGAGTCGGGGTAGAGGTGTTATATGGGAGGCTGTACAGAGTCGGGGTAGAGTTGTTATACGGGAGGCTGTGCAGAGTCGGGGTAGAGTTGTTATATGGGAGGCTGAACAGAGTCGGGGTATAGGTGTTATA
>JAUMHH010209315.1:0-12862 GCA_032359455.1 Chlamys rubida
TCTAAAAAGTTCAGGGGGGGGGGGATTTATATTTTCCATATGGTGGCCAGTCCAAACGCATTTGCATGGTTTCTGAGCTTATTCTGGTGGTTGGAATGAGAGAAAAATACACTTTCATGCCCAAGGGTGTAGGATAGGGAAATTCCACCCTCGGGATTTTCAAATTTTGCAAAACCCTCGGCTTGGAAAACACCGATGCCGCAATGCGGAAAAGGCAACGTGATGAAATTAAAACCTTTTATTTACCGCACACGTTAGAAAGATGAGATTAATTTTTCTGCGCGAACTATGTTTGCAAATATGGGGTATGCTAAATCTCGCTGGCGATTTCGTTTTCGTCAAAAAAGCTCGGGGAAAAATTTAAATTTTAAAAATGGAAACCAGTTAAAACGCATTTTCATGGCTCTGAGCTTATTCTTGTAGTTGGAATGAGAGAAAAATACTCGTTCATGCCAAAAGATGTATAATAGGGAAATTCTACCCTCGGGATTTTCAAATTTGGCAAAACCCTCGGCAAAGCCTCTGGTTTTACCAAATATGAAAACCCCCTCTGGTGGAATTTCCCTATCCTACACTCCTGAACATGAAAGAGTCTTATAATCTAGCTGACAAGTTGGTTTTGACGACGTTATCAATTTTTTGCATGACTGTAGAGTGTGTATTTTGACCGGTTGGTTTTGACGACGTCATTGAGTTTTTCGGCTTACGTTAGTTTACGATATCTTGCTTACGGGTTGGTTTTGACGACGTCATCGAGTTTTACCATGACTGTAGAGTATTTATTTGGACTGACGGGTTGGATTTGACGACGTCATAGAGTGTGCATTTTGTTTGGTTTTTAATGCTTGGTCGAGTTTTGGCATGACAGTACAGTGTGTATTTTGTCGGGCTCTATAAGTAAACAAGATGTCCAGAATTACCTCCCTTTGGTCGTAAAATTTTTGGTTTAAAATTTATTTTGGTCTATTTTTTACAGAACATTTCATACAATATAAACAGCAGAGAAAAACGTTAAAAAATGTTATTTTTCTTACAAATTTAGTATTTTATATTATGAAATTAATTAAATTATTAATTTATCGATATTTTAACGACAAAATAGATATTTTTCATCCAATATTCATGCTGAACGAGCTGATACGCATGTATGGCGGCGTTTGGTGTTATGTTTGGTATTTGGTGTCATCCTGTTAGGCATGTAGGCATACTTTAGGGGAAATTTAGTATTTTTGTAAGGTTTTTCGTACAATTTTGTAACAAAAAAAATATAAATATTCAAAGATATTCGGGTTTTCATGTCCGGTCAAGCGCATGTGCTTTTTATAATTATCTGTGCGACGAACCATCTTACCACAATCATTACATTCATAACGTCTTAATGTTGTATGGTTGGATTTATTGTGTCTGGAAAGATTTGCTTTTCAGTGAAAAATAACACCACACTGCATAATTACATGGTAATATATCCGTCGTCGTTTTGTTAGAGGTGTCGCTGTCGAATAATCATTTGATAACTGAAACATCTAAAAATTACAAAATTGTATAAAAAACCGTACAAAAATACTAAATTTTCCCAAAGGTATGCCTACATTCCTAACAGGATGACACCAAATACAAAACATGACAACATCGCCCATAAAAAAATCCTGGTTTATGGAACGCCAAATTAACATATATATATATTCTCAATTAATTGTACATAGTAACTATCTTCAAATAACTGAAGAAAGGTACAATTAATTAAGATAGGTTCAATTCAATTGAAGGTAAGGTACAATCCATTGAAGACAGGTTCAATTCAGTTGTACCTATCTTTAAATAATTAAAGATAGGTACAATTATTTGTACCTCAGTAGCGGGTTCAATTGAATTGAACCTAGGTACAAACACAACATATCCTCATTGAATTGAACCTATCTTCAATTGAATTGCACCTATCTGCAATTGAATTGCATCTATCTTCAATTAGGTGACTAGAAAGGTGCAATTATTTGAATATAGGCCTAATATTATGTTAAATTTGGCGTTCCATATACTGGTTTATTCTTTTTAGACGCCAAATCATATTTTATCATGTATCATATTTCGAAGCAAAGGCTGGATTCCATAATAAGTCTTCAATCTCTATTTCAGTCTCGAATATCGCCCTGTTGTGGTAGAGCTCGTGCCCCTTACTCCCGGGCGCATTTAACGCAACTAAGACCTCATCATGGAGAAAGATGAATATTTCCCGCCACGTTGTCATTTTACCGGAAGTACTTGCTCCTGTTATTTGGTCACGTGACCCGTCAGAGCTGTCAGAAAGTGCCTAGACGAGAGTAGGACTACTACTCTTGTCCCCAGCATCTCCGCGTTTCGGAGTGAAAAATCGGTCATATAAAGTCCATTTGTGTACTTCACATGCAACAGACATATATGGTAAGTGATTATGGATGTTATTGCGAGAAAATAATTCGTCATTTCATCTTTGGATGGAGACCTCAGCTTCTGGAAAGGGAGGGGGGAGGCGGTTGGGTTGCAAGTCGAACTAGCTGGCTACTACAGTAGTCAGTACAGTCAGTGCAGTATATTTACAGTATAACTGTATATTAAAATTTCCTGGATTTTTAGAACGGGCTTTTGTGCTTATTGCTGTCGTACATAAACGCCGTGGTCTTTCCGTAGGCCTGTACTCACACGGATCAAAGGATGTAAACAGTCCAGCCTAACCGCCCCATTCAATGATTCATCACCTGAAAAACAACACTAAGTCCGTGTTCAACCCTACCCTCCTCATTCTCCACGTGATTACCTCCTAAAACACTGGTCAGACCGACATGTCACACTACCAAGCGGTTACAGCCCTCAACACTGTTCAATCTGACCCGCCCCACTCGATCTCCACCTGTGATTACGCAGAGACACAAGCCTATGTATGATGTTCAAAATTGTGAACAATCGGGTATAGCTATTAGTAAACACACTAGACTTATACCAGCAACCAGGCAATCAAGGCATGCTCATCACCAATCCTACCAAATACCACACTGCAGAACCCAGGTCAGAAAACAATCGATCTTCTTTCCACGATCAATATCTGAGTGGAATAAGATCCCATCAGATATCATATCTTTTAAATCTGCTCTCCTGTCACTGTACCCTCAAAATTAAATCTATATACATGTATATATCATTTTGGCTCTCTTGGAATCAACTAAATCTCTTTCTCCCTCATGACATTATCTTCAACTTGTTGAAGTTGGTCATTACCACTTAGAACCCGTCCCACTCTCGACCTGTGATTACCTCCCACAATACTGGTCAACCCGACCCGTCCCCCTCTCCACCTGTGATTACCTCCCACAATACTGGTCAACCCGACCCGTCCCACTCTCCACCTGTGATTACCTCCCACAATACTGGTCAACCCGACCCGTCCCACTCTCCACCTGTGATCCAGACCTATCCCACCCTCCACCTGATTACATTACCTCCCACAATACTTGTCTATCTGACCTGTCCCACCTTCCACCTGGTTACCTCGTATAACATTGCGTTCAACCCCACAATCCCCTCTTACCCAACCCTCTACTTAATGCCAATTTGTGTATTTAGAGGACTTGCAATTGGTTTACATGATGTAGACCAGGGACGTATAATGGGTATGTCCCTGTGTAGACTAATCAACAAATGTCATTTAGACATTAATGTCTACTGGGAAAAAGTTTCCTCTATTTTATTTGAGGTCAGTTGATATAACAGGTAATTAACATTCAACATTCACTAAAAATACCGGCAATATATATGGCAGTTACCTATTTTTACAGGTTTTTCAGACCCTGGTACCTATTAAAACTGAACCATGTTCAGGAACTTGTAACACCCCTACTCCAATCGTCGTAATTGCCTCAAGTTGGTAGTCGTCATGATGTGCGTTGTCGGTACAGCTGGAGAGGACCTAATTTGTGTACTTTGTTCATGTTAAGTCATCTGTTGTCTGAGGCATACTATTTCACTTGGAGGTATGGTATTTGGTATGCAGCTGGTACATGTACATCTTGGGATGGAAGAGTGTCACATACCCAAAAAAGATCACTGTTACCTATATTTTGACCCCTGACACCTGCAAATGTAGCACTGAAAATTTATCCAGAACACATCTCCTACACTATTTCACCTAGAGCTAGCAAGTTTGGCATTTGCAGGTATCCTGGAATGTGAACCAAACATAGGTTGCAGTGATCTATTTTTTTTACGTATGATTCCAATCAATGAAACGGCTTGCTTATGACATATATATACAAGTGACACTATTTCACCTTCAGAACAAATTTGATATGCAGGTGATATATCTTGAATAAAAGATGGTCAATTTGAAAAGTAGGTCAGTGCGGACTGTATACCTCTAACCCCAATAATTGAAACAGTTCGTCTGGGGCATATAAAGGTCAGTGTAATTTATCTATATGGCCCAATCCGTTGAAAAAGTTATGGCTATCATAAATATAACTTGCTCCCAGCAAAATATTCAGTCATAAGCTTAAGAGAGATATTGTTAATGTTATTTTGTGTATCAGCAATTCAAGCTTTTACAAAGTGTCTTGTATTATTTGTGTACAGTTTGGTTATCATTACTGGTTGAGAACTATGGATTGTCTTGTAACACTTTGCCTTTGTATAGTTCTGTTAAATATACATTGTGTTATATCGTATTATGAAAGCCCTATTATTGGTACATATTAATATTAATTACATTAAATTTTTCATTTTCAGTTGCTTATTAGAGCACAGCGAAGCTCTATGCTTCATGCCAGAGGGTAAGTCTTCTGCTGACTATCTCCGACATGGATCAGGTCCTACATCCACACCTTTGTCTTTCCATCCTGGCTACAGTTCTGAAGTAACCCCTTGGAGTGGTAATGGCACCACCTCCAGGGATAGTAGTAATGAACCCAACAGCCAAGAATGGAGACGAGCCACACACCAGAACAGCGCTCATATACCTGATCATTTTCTAGAATCTGCACCTCCCCTGTTTTCAGCTTTAGATTCAGCAAATTTTTACACAAATTTATCATTTGATCAGCTTGATTTAGATGAATCCACATCAGTAACCAGTCCATTTTCCATTCCTATCGGACGACGTGATTCAAGTCCAAATTATGGCCTTTCTCCTTCTTCTCTTCTCTACAAATACTCCAACATTGCAGGCATGCCAGAGATGGACAACCGAACAGTTTTGTCTTCTGTTCACGATGAGGCAAACACAATAAATTCAACCACCACAGCCACAACTCATACATGTAAAAAGCCAGGTAGTATTGCAATGTCGGAACATTCGACCATCAGGAGCCCTGGCCAGGGAGCTGAATGTAACCTGACATCAGGCTTTCCGATTCACGATCAAACTACACATATTACGGATGCAAGTCAAAGCCAACCTTACAAGTCCATTTTTACGAAATCGCCAGGTTTTGACACCACACACTTTCCCTCAGCAGCTGATGCAATATTTCACATGCACGCTTGTGACGACCAGTCTTTTGCTGACTCTGTGGACAATCTAACCCTCTTTCCGCCACACAGTTCTGGTATTCAGGATATGGACACTTTAGATATTGCTTACCCGCAGAGAGCACTAAGAAAAGTTGCAGAAAATTTTCAACGCGACCAAAATGACCTTACCTTTCAAGCTCAAAGGAAGCCAGATGAATCTTTGTTTTCTGCAAGTACTAAACAAGACAGCACTTTCCAACAACCATTTTGTCCCACTGTAGATGATATTGGCCCTAATTATTTTGACAGCTTCTACGACAATCCACAAATTTTTCCTGCAAGTTCTTCTGATACGGCTCCAACCTTTGGACAGCAAGTCTTGAACAAAAATTACTGCTCTGAAACTGACTCAGCTTTGTTGGACGTTTTCTTCCAGGAGGATTCAGATTTGATGTACGATGATGGCAGTCAAGGTTTTCCAATGAAAAACACCATGGATATCTCTGGATATGACGAAGTTGATAAACCGGATGCTTTTCATGGGAATAAGAAATATGTTAGATCTACATTGAACCAGCAGGTATCCCGTCCAACAAAGCTACAGACTGCAGAGTCAACAAAGGTAGTAGCGGAATTGCTGGCGGGACTCCTGGACGATGTTGATGTTCCATATTACATGAATGAAATAGAATCTGGTGTTACAAGCACACCAGATGGGAAAGAAGTGTCTTTCCTCTGTGAGCCATCCAGTTTGTCTATGGCAAACTCCTGGATTCCATCTGAGAAAAATGGTCTAAGGACAGACAGAAATCAAGTTGATATGGAGCAGGGATTTGAGCAGAATAGAGACCATCAGGCAGAGAACAGTGAAATGACATTCAGTCCTAGTTGTTCAGATTCTAATTCTATTGTTTCTTCTATTTCTTCGTCATTTCCTTGTCAAAATGCAAGTTGTGAAAGTTTGCACAAGGCTTTGAGACTCCCAGCACCGCCTCCCCCTCCTCCACCACCTAGAATACCACCCCAGAAGGCAGTGACAGACACGCCCACTCATCCACAGGCTGTGGAAGCTGATGTGGAACAGGATAATCTCCGCAAGAAACTAACCAAGATCATGTAAGTTTTTTTAGGTTGTCTATTCAAAGAATAGGAGAGTTAATGTAGACGCATTGGCGTCTGCATCCTACATACACTTCAGGTGTAAGTTTTGAGTAAGTTATTTTGTGCAATGTTATTTCACCCCACCTAATAGGCTGTTGACAATTTCAAGGTTTATAGGCATTTTTGTAAAGTTTATGTAAAGTGTAAGCAATGTGCTAAACCATATTTTCTTATTTAAGGGGCCAAAAACAGCTTAATAGGACTTGGTTAAAGTTTTTGAGAAAACTTCAGGTTAAAGTTTTTGAGACAGTGTAAGACTATTATCAGGTTGAGGCATTTGTATGGAGTGTTAAGCAGTGTGCTGAACCATATTTTCATATTTCAGGGGCCAACTTGGTTAAAGTTTGTATTCATTTGAATAAATATGCTGTCATTTTAATTGACCTTCTGTAAAGGAATTTTGTAAATTTTGTTATATATACATGTACACATTTAAAAAAAAAATGTGCTAAATATGAATTTGAGTTAATTTGGATAATGCTATTTATAAATGTAAACTTATGAAATGTCATTGAAATACATTAAAAATTGTGTCTAATAATGAGTGCAATCATTTAAACATTCATGGCAAACTCTGCTTTACCTCTCGGTGCAAGAAGATCATTTCAGTAAATATAATATTCAGACCAAACTTTTACACAAGATTTTGTGTTAATGATGATTGTAATTTGCAGAGAGGAGGGAACGAGTGCCGAGAACAGCCTAACCCTTGTGTCGCTGCACCATAATCAGGTGGTTCCCCTCATGCAGGAGGGACCTTGGTAACTATTATATGGCAATAGATTTATAACTGGGAAGCTTATAAACCACTATTGGTATTTAAAACAATAACATTACCAATGTTAGAATTAGTAGAAGCGAATACCACAAATTCTCTAAAGGGGATCGATCCAGAAAAGATTTATTTTTACTGTTTCTCAAGAAAAGGTTTGATTACATGTATCTGATCAAGAAAGTTGAGTATGTTGGTATTCAGTACACAGAACACTTAGGTATGTATTAGTGTCGAACATATTCATCCAGTCGAGATTTGTACATTTGAATAGAGTCAAAGACTCAAAAGTGTAAAAACTTGTATTAGGTGATATACCGACTTGTATGTATGGTGCTAGGCATGTCTCCAATCTTTTCCCGAATGCCTTTGTTTTTTGTGAAAACCCTCATTGCAACAAAAGCTTATTTAAATGATTACTGAGGATGTTAGAAGATGCCAATCCACTCGAGATTTGTACATTTGAATAGAGTCAAAGACTCAAAAACTTTTATTAGGATGTTAGAAGATGCCAATCCACATTTCTCCTTACATGCAGTAAAAAAGCATATATATTTCCTCTAGATTTTCAAACTGTGCTTATCATAGTTTGTAGAAATTATCATATTCTGCTTTGCAGCTTTTAGGCATTTAATTATTTGTTGTTTGTTTACTTTATGACAGACTACATGTGTTTGATCTGTTCATTGTAGCTGTGGACTTGTGGCCTTAGCAATGGCAAAAGATTTGATGGAGAGAAGTGATGTTTCATTTGAGGATATTCTTGCAACAAGTAAAAGCAGAGGATATACAAACCTGGGCGAGATGTTCTCTGGTAAGATAATATCTGTTGAATAAGATAGCAGGTAATGATATCATTTCATGGAAGACAGGTGAATTTTGTTAAAAATTCTGTTTTGAGATAAAAAAAAAATGCTATTAATACTATCACATACGTTGTGCAAAGTTTATTGGAACTAGTCAGATGAGTTCCTTCCAAACATCATCCAAAAACAAATTGATGATAAGAAGTGTCCATATGTTGTGTTTTTGACCAATGTTCTAGCCTTTGACATGGGAGCCTTGGCGAGGGAGGTGTACGGCTGTGAATGTGAAGTCCTGGACATGGAGACTACCGGATCCAGAGAACTTCTCCTGCGCCATCTGGTGGGAGGCAACATCTGTCTTGTTCCGTATCCTTCTTTGATTTATTTTCCGTGTGTTTAAACCCTCATTGGTCAGGATCATTATTTACATGTTCAAAATCTTAAAAAGAAATACAGCACCGCAGGAGTTAAAATTGATTCTTGCAAAATGCAAGTTGGTGTAAAAAATTGTCTGTACATCATCAAAATGTTTTGAAGTGATATATCGTGGTATGGGGAGTGTTTTGACTGCTTGCACACATCGGTTTCTGCAAGATAAGTTCCATAAATTTCCTTCCATTTGATAAAACTTGGTTAGCATACACAAAGGCTAAAGCTAATTTCAAAGTTGAGCAAAATCTGCATGATTACCTACAAGCATAATGCGGTTCTGATTGGTCAACGTCATTAACTCAGTTTTCACTACATAAATGTTTGTACAATATTTAGAGACTAGGGTTACATTGTAAGTTCAGCAAAATTCATGCATATTTAATTATACTGCATACTGATTGGCTATTTTGGCTGTATTCTGATGAAACTTGTTCAATATATTTGTATTATACAAAGACAGTGGCAAAGTTGGAAGTTGAACAAGATATGTCCATAATTGATCTTCATATTGCGCTCTGACTGGTCGACAGTTTCCACAACTTTAATCGATTTTGGAAAAATAACACGCGAAGAGGCAGAGGAGTCCAACGTACAATAGGTGCTGGTTGGTAGATGTCTTGGTGGAGGAATCTTTAAAAGTTAATCAATTTTGATTCTGGAAAAATTTGTTTGATATTCATATTATAAATATTAAAAGTCAAATGCATAGTTTGAAGTTGTACACATTTTGTGAATGGCATTGTATGTACATAAATTATATGTTGTTTTTCTCCTGCAGTACTCTTTGTTTTTTTCTTTTCTCAGAATTAACAATTTTGACAGCCAACACCCCCAAATTTCTAAATTTTCAACTGTTCATTACAGTAGGAAGTGTTGCACAACTTGAGTCTTTATAGGAAATGCTACTATATGCTTTCTTAAAGCACACTAAAGTAAAGATCTCCTTAATGTTTTGTTGGTTTTTTTTCTATTTTATTTCTACATTTATTTATAAATGGGTCTTTTGGTGGTAGGTTCTGATTTTTTGTTCACCTGTATCGGAAAACTTGCAAATTGTTTCAAAATTGAAATTCATGATCAACATCAGATCATTTCTGGCTACTCTGAACTGAAGACTGAAATAATCTCCGCTCTCATTCATCACCACCAGTTGGATCTTCAAATTTACCTTTGCTTTGGAGACTTTATTTACTGTTATCCCAAAATTCTTTTTCTAGGTAGTGTATGATT
This sequence comes from Chlamys rubida, assembly GCA_032359455.1. Lineage (NCBI taxonomy): Eukaryota > Metazoa > Mollusca > Bivalvia > Pectinida > Pectinidae > Chlamys > Chlamys rubida. The sequence goes on from JAUMHH010209315.1 coordinate 9,877, forward strand.
TGTAATTTTGTATCATTTTCTCCTTAACTATACTAGATATGATGCAGATGCAAACCATGAACCTTGTATGAAAAAGGGACATAAGGCACATTGGACTTTTCTAACAGGCAAGTACAGGGAATGATAAGGCTCTGTTCACAAGTATAGAGCATAAAACTGGAGAAATCAAATTTAAGCAATGAATGTTTTAGGAAATGTTGTTATGGTCCTATTACCCACATTGCTATTGATGACAAACTCAATGAAGTATGGCAGGGCTTTATGTAAGTTTGTCAGCAATAGAAATGTGTGTTATTGGACCATAACAACATTTGCTAAAATATTCATTGTTTTTTTAACAGCAAATTAAGTCTTGACAACAGTGAAATTGATGACGTCACAATAGCAAATGTTGTTATAGTAACAACAACATTTGCCTTCTCAATGCATTGCAATAGAAGGATGCAGAACAACTGTAAATATTGATGTAATGATTTCAATTCTTTGCAAGTATCATTTACATGGCAATTTAACAACAGATTACAAATGTCAGATAGAATGATTTTCTGTTTCTTTTCTTCCTAGTTTTAGATAATATAGAAAGACTTCTTTTGTTAATTTCAGGAATCTTGTTTGTTGTACGTTCATCTGAAGCTGCCAACCTTCCCACTGACTTGGTTGTTGATGAGAATATTCCACAACTGTACCATGTCCACAGCAAGACTTCCTCAGAAACACTGCAATACATACTACGCATGGCTGACCGCAACAACATCCTGGTGTATGGGCGACAGGGCAAAAGTCGTCACACAGGGCTGTGGTCACTAGCAACACTGCTGACCAGTAATGCTAATCTGCTGGAGGTCAGTCCCCAGAGGGTGGGCGAAACCTTAGAGGACTTTGTACTGCCTGAGGATGGTATTGTTCAAAGCCTTTGCAATAAGATTGTTATTTTGTATAAGTAAACATTGTGTATTGGTGTTATTTTGTATTTAGCTTGAAATATGGCGTGAATGAAGTTCGGCTAGGTTTTACCTCTCCTGTGGGTATTTACTAGGTTGACACATTTCATGGCCCTATGTGGCTGCTGTAGACATTCTGTTTGAAATCAACAGCAGTGAAAGCTACATGATAAACAGAAACTTTGCTATTCATATAGCTCAAGAATACTCAATTGGAAAACCTTTAATTAGTAAGAAAGTTTTCCAGAAGTTTCTCTTGAGTGTTTTTATTTTTATTTTTCGACCATTGTTTCCGAGTCATGTCAGTTCCTGCTATGGCGTTGTACGACAGCGTTTATATAAAGTCATATTAGTTAAAGTGTTTTATATCACACACTCCCATTTTGAACAAACATCATAGATTGAAAGTATTATTTTTTAAAAGGTTTCATTTCTAATAAATTAATTATTTTAAAATTTTGTACACCCTCTTTTTAAAATTTGTTAAAGTTAACATTTTTAACTGTGAAAACAAATTACATCATTTATGATGCTTTATTTGCTTAAAATATTTTATAAAAAATGTGACTTCTGAAATCAACTACCGGTATTATAATAAAAAAAGCAGTACAGTGTAAAAATAAACCTTTGTCAGTTTTACAAACCTTTTCTAGTTAATTGAGTGTTCAATCTTTGTAACAATCGGATTGGGGGCAGCCTTGCTGATGTTATCATAAATCATTGTTTTTAACCCTGAAGAATATTTATTTTCCTGAAAGTTGTTAATGTTGGTTTGTTAACATAGAATTGATATTGGTTTATATTTTTGCCTCCATTTCTTATAAAGGTAGTTTTACAATCCTACTTGAATGTTAAACTGTTATTTCCTGTTCAATATGATATTAACAAATTACCAAAGCAGTAATTTCACATTTTTTTTGTGAGAAAAATGTCCAGTCCTTTTTACATGCCCTGGCATCAAAGAATTTGAGGGGACATATTATGGTATGGCCTTTGTCCATTAACTTTACATTTACATGCAATACCTTGCTTTCACTGGATTTTGATGAAACCTGCTCAGCATCTACAAGTATGTTATTGAGCAAAATCTTTGCAGAATTAATAAGTATACTTCACTCTGATTGGGGTTGATTGTAACTTTTTCATTTCATGTAAGGTAAAATAATCATTACAATTCTCATAAAATATTCTGTTTAATAATGCTGTTCCAAATACACAGAGCAATTTGAAAGTTCCTCAGTCGATATATTTCATTCAGAGTATTGTATCATAGCGAACATGTCTGCGAGTCTAGCTACAGTTGACTACTATAGGAAATGTTCACTCCTGTTGTAGACCCTCCTTACATGTGGATGTAGAGCTAACATTGTCCATTATCTCTTTTAACTCTGATATTTTTTTACACAAATCTTCACTCACAACCCCCATTTGTTTAGAAGAAAAGTGAAGTGATGGACATATTATAAACCTGGTGCTCTTGTTCTTATTCTGAAAAGAAGAAGTTATTTTTTCAATTTTGAAATGTTGTAATCTGAAAAGAAGAAGTTATTTTTTCAATTTTGAAATGTTGTAACAGATTTTGCGCACAAGTTGTTGCATATATTTATTACTAATATGAATTTACAAATTTGGTTTAAATATGTTTAATACAGATATCTACTCACAGCGAACTTATTCATTGATTACAATGTCTGATGCTTTGTTGATGTAACAACATTGGAACACTGAGTAGAATAGTTTATGTAAGACTACTAACGTTGTAGATGTTGTTTGGAAGTTGTTCAATGTCTTTTATGACTACAGTACATATTTTTATTTCGGTCTTGTATTTAGAATGTACCAGTATCATGTGTTATTGAGTATATTCAAGAAACTGATTTGTTAGAGGGTTATGTAGCTTGATCAACAAATTTTGGAAAAGTTCTTGAAATTTTAACAGGGAGAACAAGAATCATTTACCCTTTCACCACTGTAGACCATTATGGACTCATCTAAATTAATGCATGGTAGAGTTCACTCAAGTTACATAGGGGTGAAAGGGTTAA
>JAUMHH010209326.1:0-12861 GCA_032359455.1 Chlamys rubida
AGGGCAGATTGGTATAAATAACTGTTACAGAGAGTATATTTTACACATCTCATCCACTACAGGGCAGATTGGTACTTTTTTTCCGGAAGTACGTCACGAAAATGGACACTGGTGACGATGTGTGGAGCCACCTTAAAGTAAAGGGTTCTACTATATCTGCTATATATTCTTTACTTTGAGTTTTCTCCCTGCTATATAGAAGGTGAAGCAACCAAGAGGATTGTTTTCATGGCTAGGGTACACGTCCTGTCAAGTTACATGTTTTTTCAATGGTCATTGTTTTTTTTCCGTAAGTTTTGCAGTCCTTAAATTGGACACTCATTGTGATGCTGCGCACGTATAATTCATGGCTTACAATTTTGATAAACGGTAGACTTTGCGATGTAAAACTCCTGATTTCGACTCATGCAGATTTTATATTAACTTTTTTTTTCTCAAACATTCGAATTTCTGTTTTTTTTTTACAATATTGACATTGGTAATAATATATCAAAGAGTCAGTGATTATTTTTGCTCAGTTTTACAGTCAAATACAGGCTACTTCCCTTTGCAAAAATAAAAAGTTTTATTTTCACAAAATGAAGGAAAACTAGGGAATATCTTCCCAACTTCAATAGAAATATTTCTATATATTCCCAATTCATGTAGAAACAGGCTGCTGTAGAATGGAGGTAGAAAAAACGCCGACAGTTTCAGTTGTCTGTCATTACTTCACATTCGTTGTTTGCCATTTGCTGTGGAGTTGGTGACAGGTATTTTGTCATTCATGTAAAATGCCCCACGGTGTATTACTGTTCCTATCATAAGAACAAATGTGTTCTGTCATCGCCCGATGAGATGTGTACACCCATAGTAATTTGTGTCTACGTTGCTGCCCCCAAGGCACCACCCATAACACTGCTCATGAAATATGATCCCAACATCGGGGTTTTCCTTTTACTCTGGCGTACTGTTCAAGGTTTTTTTTTCTGTTTTTTGATCAGGCTAGGGAAACTAAATGAAATTATTGCAATTAGATTCTACTGTGATAAACGTCCTTCGTCTACGCAATATAGCATATATAGCAATATCTAGCATTTCGGCATTGCCATATCAAAATGTTGTGAATAAAGAAAGAAAAGAAAGACGCTTCATGTACCTAGATTATAGCGAAGCATGCATCAATTAAGCTCCAGGATTCATGGCCAAAAACAGAATATTTAGCCCCTGTTATTTTCAATCCCAGAATACGTTGCTTCAGTGTTTAAACTCTGTACATCTGTTTCCGCTTTTTAGATATGACGGACACGCCATGCCGGGGTGTTTCATTGTTTAAAAAATATAACAATACAAAATTTTTACTTTATACATTTAAACATTTTGTATTTTAAAAAAAGGACATTCACACTTGGAGTACAACATTCTATACATTTGATAAAATTGGAATTTTACTGTCTTCTGAAATTGTCTTTTTTTTAAAAACTATTTTCCAAACAAGTTCATCCACTGTCGCATATGATTGGATAAATCGTTGTTTACAGTCGGTGCATTGAAAGTTGTAGTGTTGAAGGGGAACCCCATGCCCGAGTTCGGCATATTCGGCATGAAATGTCCGCCTTGTCTTTGGGTTCCGTTGTTTTGTGCGAGTAAGTTTCTCATCAAATTAACCCAATTACTGGGGTTGTTTAAGTTGGGTGCATTTTGAGGTGGGACTGTGGTGGTAGGTGGTTGAGGAGGGAAGTGTTCCGGGTCGAATGCACAATCCCCAAGTTGCTTCATGGGTTTGAGAGTTCTTGCTGACACACAGACAGAATTAAGCGCGTTTTCGATCTTGATCAGTTGCTCAGGAGTGTGGTCGGTCTGCATCCTGTTGAGCGAATAAACTGCCTCTTTACTCGGATCACAATATCCGGACTCGGGCAGTACTTCGTCACAGCCGTAAGTGACCGCGTATCCGTCATAGTCTGTGCTGACCACCCACATGGAATCCCCAGGCAGCTTGTACTGCGTGTGGAGGTAGTCAAATTTAGTGAGGTTGGACTGTGGCACTGGTACTGCTGAATGGATACTGTAGAAACAGCCGTGCGGAACACTGCTGCGACCTGTGTAGGACAGAGACAATGTGTTAGTATAACAAATAAAAAGAGATTTGATATGAAACGATCGTTTAGTTATACCCAGAAGTTTTCCACTTTACACCTTACCTAGCACATCCCAGATTCATAAATGCATAAAAAATATTGGCACGGCAAGTGCATCATAATCACTTCCTTTTGCATATGCAAAAAACAATATTGCGTAATCAGTAATATTTTGAATAGACTTTACTATTATTTTTGCATATTTTTGGATATGTAAATGTCTGTGATATTTGCATATGCACTATTCGAGTTTTGCATTTCCCATTTTTTTGCAATAATAAAAATGTTTGCATGTCCAAAAATATTTGATTTAAACATCATTTTCCGCGCGGCTCATTAAACTGCATTTCCCCTTTTTACGTAAATTACAATGATTGAAAGACTTATGCTACAACGAAAATGAAATAAGAAAAAATCCTATAAATATATATCTGACATCTATTTACTTAAATGCATGTGCTGGCCTACATACATGTACGTTAATTATTACAACTTGTATAGCCGATGTAAATTTGTGGTATTTGTTGGTGAGACATTCTCATTGTAAAACAGGTTATTACCCTGTCAAAAAGGTACTTCATTTGTAACCGAAAATTGTCCCCGTCGTAACTTTTATATCCAAACATTGTCCCCGTCGTAACATTTGCTACCAAACATTGCCTCCATCGTAATATCTGTAACCAAACATTGTTCCCGTCGAAACTATTGCTTTAGACTCTAATATTCGGTATATAGCGTTTCTCTTAATTTACTTGAATCATATTCTGCATATTTGTGTAAAATATATGCGAGCTTATAAGGAATACAATCGAATTTTTCAACTTCAAGAACTAAAGTCGATATTGACCCCTAAACTTTTACCCCGTGTGTACTTACCGGCCATGACCTCGAGCCTTCCAAAGGGCAACATGGTGAAGTGAAGCTTCATGTTCATCGTCTCTCCGGCGATGGCGTTCCAGAACACAGACCCTGGTCTCTTGGACGACACCACATACCAATACCCCTCAAACGCCGTCATGTTGAAATCAGACTGCATCTTAAAGTCGAAAGTTTTACAGGACGGCTGGCCATAGCCTAGACCACACACTGCCAAAACGACAGCCACACACAGAAACATTCTTAGCAAGAACAGCTCCACACGACCCAAAAACCTGACCCGTTCCTGACTGATTTGACAGTGACGACGAATGACCAAAGAATGCTAACCCGCTCTGGTTTTAACTCCCGTGACATGCGCAGTTCCTCCGTTTGATGTGCGTACATTATGACGGGAAAACAAACGTTTATGGGCATGTTTACGCGTAAACAATCGATCACGTCACATTCTAGACTAGACGTCCCCACTGACAGGTAAAATAGCACTGGTCGTCTGTCCAGTCTGAGACGTGACGGATCAGACGAGATGACCCGTAGTTTACAATCGTTTAAAACTTTGAGAGCGAACATTTTCAATAGGTCACTATCAGACATTCACGCTAACCTCGATTTACCATTAAATGACAACATATGTGTGCTACAAATTTTAACAATGTCATAGGTCAAGGTCTGCAGATGTGTAAGGAACATTTGCACATGGTCAAAAATCCAAGATGGTTTCCATGACAACTAATTTGATTTTTTTATGGAGATTTTGAAATTGTCAAAGCTCAAGAAGCAGTTATTTTACTATATTTATTTTTAGACACCTTTTACTACACATTGTTTCGAGATCAAAGGTCAAATTTAAGGTCTTGCTGTATGGTCATTTCAAGGTCAAATATAAAAATTCTCAAAATCATTTCAAATGTAAATTAAGGGTTAGTTCTAATAAAGGGTTTGATGAAATTATTTTGATTTTTTACCTAACTGTCACCATTAAATCCTGTTTAACTTATTCATGATTTTATTTGGAAGGTTTTAAGATCATTTTTAATAAATGTAACCCGTGATTTAGAATCGTCCTGCTAAAAATGAAGTTAACATGGTGGGTCCTTGTTCGTCCATTGGAGCTATAATTCATAAGGTGTAGATGACCGTTAAGTGGACAAAGTCCAGACGAAGGTTGACAGGTGACGTATACCTTGACATTAATAGGACAGTATTACTGTCCACGACTTGGACGAAATTATGACTGACCGCTCCATCATACACTGGTCATTATTAGATGTTGTTTTTTTGTTATTGACATGATGGAACACGTGTGGTCTCTGTATGGTTGATGGATGTCGCACGAGAACACAGGTGTGGACATCTTGTTTCTAAATCCGCTAAGGATCTCTGTCCCACTAACGGCAAAACACTAGAGAGTTCCACAAAAGTTTGTCATATATACAGTAACCTCCTTAATTTACTTTGATATAACTGTAGTGCAACTTGGCAAGATTGCTACCGTTGACAAGGTAGTCATCATTTTGTTAGAGCGACAGTTTTTTGAGGTCCATCGTTCGAATCCTGGCCCTGTTCGTGTATCGGTTTTTTTAAATGTAACATTTTTAGTAAAAACCCTGGCGGAACTGAAGGCCTTGCAAGGCTTTGACAAGGCTCGCCTGAAAACAGCATCTGGTTACTGGGTCCGATCTTATTTCATAAACGAACAACTTTGATCCAACCGGTTCAACCGTTTGGATCGCGATAAACGAAAACGGCCCAGCTTGTCTAGCTCCGTTGCAATTTTTTTTTAAAATATTTTATTGATTTATTTTTTTATTTCACCTATATTATGTTTTCATAAAAGTTTCGCAAGGTTTTCTATTCAGAAATGATTTATCAAACAATAGCCATACCGGTAAAACCGGTTTCACTGCATGGTTACAGATTTCGGCAGTGCTAATGGGATCCTTGATTCGGTTGACATAATCTACGCAACATATCTATTTATTTAGATATAAGACGATTCCTACAAAATACTTATCGTAGAACGAATTACCAAGATTACATATGTAAGGAACTGGTGACGATATGTCTAAATTGTATAGACAAGGTACACTTGTACATTACATTACCATATTAATGTATGATACTATTTTTAATGATAACAAATGCTATAGCAAACCTGTGCAGAAAATATATTTTTTTGCAATAATTGATCATAATTGTATTCAACCAGAAAACATATAAATACATTTCTGTGTCGTTTGCCAGAAAGGTATGTGGATAGATAATTCCCAAAAGAGCTCCCGCCTTCTTATAAGCACGTGAGACGATAGATCAAAATTGCTTGCTCGAATTGCATCGACAAAGTACATTACATTCAATATATTGGGTATGATACGTATTTTAATAATAGCGAATACTTAAGCAGACCTAAAGTGGAAAGAAACTGAGCTTTTTTGCAATATTTGATCATAGTTTTATATATATATATATATATATATAAAAACAAAAACAGAAAAATTCTTACATCTGTGTGTCGTGTGCCAAAAAGTCAAGGCGTGTAAATCATTTCCCTGAGACTTAAGATTTGTTCGCCTTCTTATAAGCACGTGTTACGTCGGCAGCAGGTATTTTTTGTGTGCTTTAATAAAAGACTGTATACTATTTAGAAAGACCTTTTTCATCCGCTTCGGTAACAATTCAATCTTCATTATAAGTTGGTGTTATTTGTTTTCGTTTTATTGTACATAGGTAGCATATTATATATCAAAATGGTTTTGCATAGATTATCTCCCTTGTTGGGAGAGAGGGAAAATTTAACGAATAACTAGTACGGAAATATTATACTGAACTTGATCCATCAAACCAGTTAATTTCTTACAAATGTTGCAGCAAAGTTTTTATTCAAACATATTTTTTCAGCAACACTTGTGAGAAATAAAGTTGGTTTGGTGGCGATTAAATCACCAAGCCTCTTTTCAAGCAAGGGAGATAATCCATACAAAATAATTTTGTTATTTTGAGTACTTGAAACTTAATTTTTCTTTGTTTGTTTAAATTTTCGTAATATATTTTGGTAGTCTGACAAGGTGAAAGAAAGTGAAAAATCGGTCAAAAACCATTGGAGGCAAATTATTTTGAAATGCTTAACGCTTTCACTTGGTTAGAGCTAGACATGGTCTTTTTACATGTCATAGCAACGGCGTGTCATACATCAACGACAAAACAATTTTGCTTTCAAATAAACCTTTTAAAGTCTGTCTACTGCTGACGATTAAATATAATAGCTGTTCCGTTTTGTCATGTTTGGTTAATTCCAGTCAGTAGTCTTACCGTCTGTATACTGCTGGGCACATCCGGGGCTCGTGGGCAGTCTGTATGCACGCCCGAGGTCCCGTGCACTACATCACTCATCTCCATGTTACGCCCGGGGCTGTGACCAAAGATCGTCATTTATTAGCCCTAGCAGCCGGTTCCATTTGCTTCTAAATTATATTATACTTATATAATACAGGCTCAGCCCCGGTCCTTGACGTAATCCCCCCCCCCCCATTTTTGTAGATGTTTATCATTTTACAGGTATTTTTTAAAAATATTGCGCAGTCAACATTTTTACCTCTTGCATCCGGCGACGAGATTTTCTTAGACGGGACATGCATGTCCGGTCACGATCGTTGTTAATTATTTTGTTTAATTTCATCGCCATTACTAGTGCAATCCTAACCGCGTAACGTTATTGTAGCAGAGACTACAAAACGGCTCAAAGCCATACTCGAAATTCCATGGGTATGATATACAAAAATATACTTGTCACATACAGTGGTTAAATTGTGTCATTTCGTTTGTTCGTCTTTTCACCCCGACGAGATTTCAAAGCCTTTATCTCGTTGTTTCCTCTTTTCATGGGGAACAGATGAAAGAGGTTAGTTCTCGTCTTTTCTGGGAAAGAAGACGAAAGAACGAGAATTAAGCCTACTTATGGATCATCGTCTTTTCGGGGCGAGAAACAACGAGAATTAAGGTTGTTTTTCGTCTTTGAGGGCGAATATTTGTAACAAGTCACCTGCACTCTTTGCCCGAGGTCGTAAGTGATCGTAGCACATGGAATTTCGAGGATATCTAGAGACCAGTGATGGTGATTGGCTCTTTAATGTTAACGTTGTGTACTTAGGGTCTTAATGTAGGAGACTGAAAAGGCAACGCATCTCTAGATCTCGTGAATCAAATAATAGAGTACATCATTCATTATATCCTAAATATAGAGAAACTACTGTTTTGCTAGATTTAACAGAAACCGTACACGTGTATCATCTATCAAGAATCGTACACGTGTATCATCTATCAAAAATCGTACACGTGTATCATCTATCAAGAACCGTACACGTGTATCATCTATCAAGAATCATACACGTGTATCATCTATCAAGAATCGTACACGTGTATCATCTATCAAGAATCGTACACGTGTATCATCTATCAAGAACCGTACACTTGTACGTATCATATATAAAGAATCATACACGTGTATCATTTATCAAGAATCGTGCACGTGTATCATCTACCAAGAATCGTACACGTGTATCATCTATCAAGAACCGTACACGTGTATCATCTATCAAGAATCGTTCACGTGTATCATCTATCAAGAGTCGTGCACATTTTTCATCTATCAGGAATCCTGCACACGTATTATCTCGCTACAGTCCTCACTTGATGTGTCACTAATGTTAAACGGCTTTAGAAACTGTGATAATTCCTAACTATGTCACATAAAATATAGTTGAAATTCAAGATAAACAATATTTTATTTTGTAAATAACAGTGGATACAACACCAAAAGAAAATATTGAATATCCAGACATAATGAAATGTAAAAGGCGACACAAAAATCAAGAATGGTTCATATATTACTAATTTAAAATCTTTTTAACGAAATTATTTCACCTTTAAATTTTACAGATTGGTCGACGATCTTTTGACTTATATAGATCTATATTCTCTATGTTGTTGTTGCACTTTTGTATACGCGCAATGATGAATACCTTGGAATGTGTCGACAGCTGGGAAAACGATCTCTGAATCATACTACAGAACACACACACATAGGTAACAGTTATTCAATAACAACATGTAGATCATACACATTCATCGATTCTTCTAATAAGCAATCTGAGGCAGCCTGTATGCAGAAACTAGAGTTAGGCGGATAATGTACAAATACAGCAGGAGTACATGTATGGGCAACTTATATCGAGGAACGATCGCCGTACAACACTTGATGGTGCATCGATTGAGTTTCAAGATGTTTCCAGACGACACTATTTTCATTTCTCGTGTCTGACGAGTTTCTTAATCAAAACATGCGTTTTTACCCTTTTAACTTAATTTGGACAAACCCCTTTTCCAGGCACATTCGGACCCCCATCTCATATCTGGATGTTCTGTCCCAACTCCTCCGGTCACGAAACACATTCGCTCTCATTAATTTGAATGCAATTACATTCTTCGTTGTCAATTAAAATAAATCTTTGCGGACAGGTCAAATGCACGCACTGTTCAAGTTCTGATGACGTCATGGTTATCGCCATCCATTCCCAACATCATAAAAATGTACTTAAATCTGACACCACAGCGTCCATAACTTAACTTTAGCGATCGGCAATACACTAGAATTTGAAAAGAAGGAAAAGTCATTTTCTTTTAAACTTATTGTTTTTTCTTGGTCGCGGCCACACGATCAGTTTTACCAACGCAACAATACATTAGAACGCCTAGAATTGAAAACATAATGGCCGCTATGACTAAAAATGGAATTAAACCTAATCCTCCGGATGGGAATTTATCTGGATCAAATTTACAACTTCCGTTTTGTTTAAACGTTTTGAAATTGTCTTGTGGGACGCACATCCGTTCCACTGCCCTTTTTATTTTCTCTTCCTGTTCCGGTGTGTGTCCGCCTCGCTTTCGGTTCAGGGTCCACATGTACGTGTAGTCAGGGTGGCACGTGCCATCTTCCCGCTCTTTCCAACACGAGTAGATGACGGCGAATCCCTCATAGTCTGTGCTGACAACCCAGTAAGGGTTTTTTCTCGAAGTCCTCGTGAGTAGTGTGTCAAACTGGACTTCGAGCTTCTGGGGCTGAGTTTTGTCCGGGATGTAACCTTTCCCTGCTATGTAGTCACAGACTGGAAACATGAACTCGCCACCTGAAACCAAATAAGTTTAATATATTTAGGTGTGGCTGACGACAAACTTGATCCCTCGTGAGAGCTCAAACGATTTCTTTTTAATAAAAATGTACGTTTTTGTGTCAATTTATTGAAGGAAATGTCACTTGTCACTGGCTCCAGACCTCATGGTACAGACCAAGAACGGTAACTCCCACAAACTGCATATTCTTTTTTAAAAACGTTTTGGAACTTTTTCATATTGATATAATTTTTCGCAGAAACAAGTAATCAGTTTTTATTTAATGCTTGAACAGGGTATTACCTTTGGATGTATTGATAGATCGTCACGAAGACGAGCTGACATGTAATATAAATATCAATGTTATACTAATTACCTGATACTGATTTGCACCATATTATGGCATATACACATACATTATTCAGATAACTGGAAAAATCAACTTCCTTTGTCAAATAGTCTGACTGTATCTCTGAAAAGATACCTATGTGCGGAATCAATTAGGCCAAACTATGATATATATTAAATATACTGATCAATATAAAAACTTATCTATAGTGTCTAATATATATGATGGTTTTGAGCAGGAAATGTGTTGTCCAAACAAACAAAGATTGGTATCACAACTCGAGCTTGTATAATTGCTCGATGTCCAATAAATGAGCAGAGCAGTCAAGTGTAGGGTTACAAACCTGTTTTCACTTCCAGACTGCCGTCAGACAGCAATCTATAGTTGACCTGGACATTAGACTGGCTGACAGGGAACCAGCGAGGGAGGGCTAGCCAGTACCGGTTGATGGTCAAGGAGTACCAGTACCCCTCGAATTGGGCCAGGTTGAAGTCCGGCTGGAGCTGGAATGAGCTCAGACGACAGTCCCGCTCCGCCCCAGTGTCCGGGACCAGAGGTTGACTTTCTCCCTGGGGCTCCGAGTCCAACACGGGTTCAGTCTGTGTGTTCGACTCGGGGACGTCCACAGTATCTTCGCACAGAGCGAAAGACACGAAAAATGAACAGCCAAGCAAACAAACCCATACTAAATTTGGAGTCTTCATTGCGAAACGTTTGAGGAACGTGTACCGAGGCTGTGGCTGAATGTGCGTTTTCTTATTGATTTGGTAACATGTGGTGTGTTATATGTCTATTGTAACTGGTGAGTCAGTATATTGCACGGCCGGGTAAACTAGACGTAGTAAGTAACACATGTGTGCTCAATAACACAAGTTTTGTCCTTGTAAAAGCGTCAACCGTGACCGCAACTAACCGGTGTAACACGAAATAGATGCCCCATTGAAAATAACACCTAACCTACTTGCTGATCGGAAAGTGTTTACCTGTTATTAAACCTTTGTAAAACTCTCTTACTAGATAGCATTGTACAGTGGCGTAGCAAATCATTTTTCGGAGTGTATGCTTATAGGGGGCCGAACTTCCGAGGCGCGTAGCGCCGGAGGAGGGGGAGGGTATTGGAGGAGGAGAAAAAAAAGTTCTACTAAGCCCTAGTAGCAATCTCTCGTATTCTGGGAAATCCTTTTAGTCTGATTATCAAGAAGTAAAGCCCGACTTTTTATATGAATAATATTAAAAGTTGTACTTCACTTAGTAGTTTTTGATTTACATAAAACTTTCGAGATTTTTCAATGTGTATAGACATAACAACACGATTTTTTTCAGAATAAAATGTTATAAGATTTTTTTTATTCTTTCCCTTTTTCCTTTATTAAAAATGAAAAAAAAATATTGAAAAGATATGAAAAAAATGTATGCTACGCCACTGTTGTATGTTAAAGTTTGAAGTATCACCACCGAACGGCATGGCCAGTGGTACATTTAATACAAATGTACATTGTTTAACTAGTACCTGATTGTCATGCATTATTTTATGAAGTGAGTTAGTATATTTATTGATAATTTATTGATAATAAACATTTAAATTTCGAAAAAACACTGAGTTTTACAAAAAAATGTATATGAAGCAGGTATCCATGTTAATATTTGATGTTGGCAAGAGTCTACATGGCAGATACATACTAGACAAACAGCAGTTCTACCATTAATTATAATTAAAAGTTCATCATAAAACAAAGTCCTCTATATACCACCTATACAACGCCACTCGAATGTGTGTGCAAAATGTCTATTACAGCCCTTTAGCTTTAGTTCACGAAGTACTTCAAAACACCACGATCGTGCTGTATAGGTGGACGTTAGGCAAGGAGGTTTGCCTTCAGCACTTTGATGGTATTTAAACTATACGCTCTGCGATGCTTCTCCTATAAAACGAGATATTGAACGTACCGTCAAATGTGTGTCTCTTAGTCAATATTTGGTTTACTTTCATTTTGTTTAACATACTTTCGGAGGTGTTAAGGTGTGTTATTATGGTCAATAATTTGGGAAATGGTTTTCGTACAAGTCGTTTTGGATGAATTTGCAATGGCAATTGGATTGCAAGGTAATTCACAGGCAGACATACCGTCGGTGTGAAATAGTGATTTGAGTAAGTTACGTACAGCCTCAAACACAGGCTGACTAGAGTCAGTCTGTGTGGACACAGTAAGACATATCCTACTGGTGTTTGTGTGGTATTTGAGGGTGATGGACTACGAATGTTAGCTAGCTTCAGACGATCAACGTGAATTTGTCGAGAAAGGTGTTTCTTCTGCTGGGGATCAAGTAAACTCACCATTGACTATAGTAATAGTTCTTCATGGACCGGTCGCCGCTTTCGTCATATATACATTGCAATCCTGCTCTAGATAAAGATAAGAGCAACCATCATTTGAACGTTCCGTCATCGAAAATTCCATTGCCTCATATTAGTCCCAAGTAAATTCAGAACGCAAACTATATTGTTCATCTATGTTCAGCTCTCCTTCATCCGACACTGTTGTTGTTTTGTCGGTTCCGGGTTTATTCCTTCACCGTTCTACTAGCTGTGTTTCAGTGTCATAAACTGCATGACGATTCTTGAAGTTGTCTAAGCAATTTTGAGACCATTTTTACTTTTATTTCTAAAGAAATTCTCTGGTAGGTTATTGCATATGTTCGCATATCATGTCTGAGTGTCTCCTGGTAGTGTAGCTGTGATTGAGGCGAACCCCCGCCCCCTGTTACTCTGTTGCCATAGCTACCGTGTACATGTAGTATCTTGAAGGTCTATTTGTTTTGCTTTGTTCACCTGTACTTCTGTACACGATTTCCAAACTAAGATGCTTATCCATCCCCACACCGATATCCTTTTCATCCTCAACTATCTCCAAAGTTACCCGGGAGCTTTCGTACAGTACTTTTACGAGTTTTCCTTGACCAGTTTTTCGCAGCAATGGGTGTGCAGCACCTTATACATTTATCGGGATGAACTTCATCATGCTGTTTAAGTTAGACTGTTCAACCTCCCATGCTGTTTAAGTTAGGCTGTTCAACCTACCATGCTGTTTAAGTTAGAATGTTCAACCTCCCATGCTGTTTAAGTTAGACTGTTCAACCTCCCATGCTGTCTAAGTTAGACTGTTCAACCTCCCATGCTGTTTAAGTTAGGCTGTTCAACCTACCATGCTGTTTAAGTTAGAATGTTCAACCTCCCATGCTGTTTAAGTTAGACTGTTCAACCTCCCATGCTGTCTAAGTTAGACTGTTCAACCTCCCATGCTGTTTAAGTTAGGCTGTTCAACCTACCATGCTGTTTAAGTTAGAATGTTC
>JAUMHH010209337.1:0-11159 GCA_032359455.1 Chlamys rubida
ATTTCGACGAAGACTTTGATATTTTGGCAATCTATTACACAGCCTTCGACGAAGGTTCAAAGCTAAAACTCGTCGAACTCGGCCTCGGTAAGACGAAGCATGACGTTACTGTACGTGGTTACTCGGAGTTTCCACTTGTTACCGGGGAGGACCCGTTTGTCGGTGTAGAAGATTTCGACCTTACACCTGGAGTATATGCCTGGATACGATTGCGGGTGGAAAATAACGGTAAGCAGCAACTCTTGTGCCTGAAAAGTGATAAAAAAACATGTATTACATGCTTCTTTTACTGTATATAACGAAAAAGTATTGTTTCAGTTATGGATTTAAATATAGCTGATGAAATATAAAGACATGAAATGTGCATGTTGAATAGATTATATTAATATGATATGTACCTTTTGATATATTTTTACAGTGGGGTTGTTCACAAGTGGACATGGGGAAGACCCTATCATGATAGACAGAACAGCTCCTTTAGTCGGCGTTGTCAATGACGGGGCAATTATAAAGTCTGATATACAATATCAATATGACACGACAACAATCTGTGCCAATTGGGTTGAATTCTACGACCCTGAAAGTGGAATATCCAAGTAAGTTTCCTTTATGACGTTTTCGGCGGTTATGAATGAATTGTTCGGCTAACTTTTCTTTTCGCTAATTTATTTGTAATTTACTTACAGGTTTAAATGGTGTGTCGGTACGACAAGTGGACAAGATAACATAGTTTCGTTCAGGAATCTCACGCACCACGAAAAACATGTATGTAGTAGCGGTCTGAGCTTACACCACAACAAGACCTATTTCTCCACAGTTTTCGCCTATAACTCTGCATTGAATCAGAAATTCGTCAACACATCTTCTAATGGTGGTACGTATATAATGGTGAACACTTGTCAAAGGAACTATGTCATGTTTGTTACTATACCTGTACAAATTTGTCCCATGTGTACGTAAAACATGTCATTGTTTGTGCCATGGTAACAGAGAGTGATCTTAACCGTTGACACCGCACTGTGCCATATCTCTTAAACGAGTTTGGCTGTACGTATCCCCTTTTTGTACTGCTTTTTTTGTCGAACTGCTGATATTTTATAAGTGTACGTGCCGTACGAAAAACGAAAGTTTCCAATCTAAGATATTAGTAACATATACATTTTCAAACACAGGCATATACCTAAATTTATTTGTTGTTGCCAAATGTTGTCAAATAACAAACAGGGTATCTTCAATCAGAATAGTCAGTTTGAAAATGTGTAGTATCAAAGTTTTACTTTATACACTAAACGTGTCGTAATGTTTTCAAGACCGACTGGTCCCTTTGTCAACTGCGTTAGCGATTTGTATTGTTTACCTGTACAACTCTACACCCTATATACACTCTCTATGGAATGGCGAAACGTTCCGGGTCTAGTGACATATGAATTTTTTTAATTTCGTCACACCGTTGTACAGTAAACAAGTAAACAATACAAATCGCTCACGCAGTCATAGCTTGACAAAAAACGAGTCGATCTTGAAACGTTGCGACCACTACAAGTTTAATTATATTACGAATTGGCTAAAGGGAATGATGTTGTAAGTATTTAACCAGGCTGACAGAAGTTAGACCGGTCCTGCTTTAAGAATTAATAAGTCGAAACAGAACTCCAATCTAGTAACAAAAAACTGAGCCAAACGACTATATCTTCTATTTACTACTTGCACTTAGAATGAAAGTTTATTTCTTAGTAGCCTAAATGTTCCAGTGTAGAACTTTAACGGAATTATCAAAATGAATGACCTCTGTTCCATTGACGTTCACGTAGGTACTAAGTAGATATTCACAAATTATCAGTCAGTTATTGCAAGTTATTCATGAAAAAACATAAGACAAGCCCTTTCCTTAATGGGGAATATGTCACCCCTGTAAGATATAAACCACGTAATTGGCAAGGACAGTTTTATATCTAAGCTAATTCGGTATAGCATCAGACAAGTACGACAGAGGTCAAGGATTCGGACCCTAGCGGAAACAATGCACATCTAGTGAGTATTCCGAGTACAGCGTTTAAATTATATAATTCATAATAACAACGCTTGTGTATATGTATCCGTAATTGAAAACATCCTTATGCAACATATAATAACATAAACGGTTTCTTACTTCTGTTCAGTACTTGTGGACGTAACACCTCCTGATGTTGGATGGGTACATGACGGGTTATCTGGTCATAGTGATGTTCAGTTTTCGTCCTCGTCAGCATCAAAGTCATGCACATGGAACAACTTTACTGATGCTGAGAGCAATATTGACCATTTTGAAGCGTCAGTGTATGTGAATAAGAAACTACGGAAAACATTTGGAGTAACAAAAAATACAAACATTCTCACTGACCACACTGTTACAATGGAGCATAGTGACGTCATCTTCTGGACACTAACGGCACATAACGGGGCTGGACTTCATACCGATGCTGCTACTGATGGATTCCTTGTTGACCATTCAGCTCCAGTCATGGAATACATCCGTGATTCAGATACGGGCAGTGAATATCAATCAAACAGCTCAAAGTTAGACATTTCGTGGAAAGTGTCTGACCCAGAATCAGGGATAAGCCATCATTCATTTTATATTCAAGAATTGAAGCATGGATCCAAATCCCGAGTTTGGCCAAAGGAAACACAATACGAAGTCGTTTATGAAAGTACCGGGGATATGGCATTTTCGTTACAAGATTTGGAACTGAAAGATGGGGCAATGTACAGTGTTAAGGTTATTTCTACAAACAACGCTCTGCTGTCGACTCACCACCAATCTCATGGTGTCATTGTAGATACAACGGCGCCGATCATAACAGACGTAAGTCTTAAAGTAAAAATGCAAAAGCTGTCAATTTTAAAGTTAAATCTTCTCATCATGCTCATTAAATGATTGTTTTTGCTATTCAAACTACACGGCAATAATGATTCAATCATACCCCGTAAAAAATACATATACAAAATAGGTTTACCAAAAATCATAATGATTACGGTTGAATCATATAACAAAAATCTTCTTGAAAAACAAAATTGATAAATTATTTTTGTCAAGATATGTACGCAAATTGAACTGTGTTAGGATTATAATGCAATATTAAGCTTTTTTCACCATGGCAAGCACATGTTGGTAAATGTTTAGGTAAAGATATCAATGTTACAAGAATCTCATAGATATGCCTTTCATGGCGGAACAGTTAAAACTATCTCATAACCCTTGAACATTTTAAATGCTTTTTGTATATCAATTTTGCCTTTATTGGCAGGTTCACGTTGGTGTAGTAGGGAAAGATGAATATTTAGATGAGAATGGAAACATCATTCATGTCAAGCTAGCACCACTTCGTGTTAAATGGGTTGGATTTGACTCTAACAGTGGTATTTCCCATTACTACCTCGGGGTAGGAACTGCAGTTGGGGACTCATCTCTCACCAATGGTTTATTGGATATGCACCAAGAAACGTCCATCGTCCTCGAAAACCTGAACCTGGAAGGCTTTGACTCATCACAGAAAAAGTACTATGTAACGCTTTGGGCAGAAAACGGTGCTGGGTTGATGTCGGATTTCCTGTCATCAGAACCTATTGTGGTTGCGGAAGCGAACGTCCCTGGAAGTGTTAACGATGGCTTCGACGATTCCATTGACAGTGATATAGAGACTGCCATAAGGTCGATCGGCGTGTCGTTCAGCGGTTTCAGAAGTGCTGCTTGTAACATTGGGAAATATGAATGGGCTGTGGGATCTGGGCCCTACTTTTCAGACATCGTACCATTTTCAGATTTTGGAATTGTACTTCGTAATGAAAGTTTTGGACACGCACACCTCAATATCAAGTTGGATGAGAATATGTTTTACTATATGACTGTTCGTGCTTCAACAGGGCACGATTGTCACGAACAATACATTGTGTCAACATCAGATGGTTTTAAAATTGACACGACTATCCCGACAATATCTGCGATTTCACCTCCAGAAAATGATACGGATTACGTTCTCAACAACCACAATCTGTTTATACGAAATGCCGACTCGCCTGTATTACATTGGGAAGTTTTTGATTCGTCACATATTAGGTCGATGAAATGGAGAGCTGGATCACTTCCATATTTAGACGACCTGCATGAATTATCAGAGACATCACACTATCGACTACAACTGGGAGATTTGTCAATTTCTAGTGGCGAGACCTTTTGGCTTTACGTCACCGCAGAGGATACGGCTGGAAACATTGGACGTTCCTTATCACCGCCAATTACATCGGACACAACAGCACCACTAATTAACAACCTTCACTGTGATCCAACTACCTCAATGAAGTATGGTATAGTAACGTGCAATTGGGACGCTGAAGAAGAATTCGAAAGTAATTTGATTGGCCTGGAGATCGCTATTGGAACATCTGAGGATCTACAGACTATCCTGACCTACACAGCAATACATATTGAAAAACAACATTGGTCGAAAGATATAAAAACGGATATTGTTAGCCTTCAGGTGACCGAACTTTATGTGAGTTTTCGAGTTTCTAATATCTTGAACTTTGTCCAGGACTATGTTGTGAAAATTGACATTGACAACACTCCGCCCGTGATCGAGTTTGTTGTTATCACGACATCAATGGAAACCGCATATGACGTGCAGACGCCACAGCAACAATGTCAGATACCAACGTCGTACGTAGAAGTGACACTAGGCACAATAGAAGATGCTGAGTCACCAATTGAAAGGTAAGGACTTTGATTATATTGTTTAAAGGTTGGTTCATAGGTTTGCCTGTTCGTTAAAACACTAATATCCTGCTTTAATTTCAATATTTAACATTTTAAATTTTCAACAAACAAAATAAGGCTGTTTTCTTCGTTGTTAACAGATTATGTAAACTATAGTATGTGATAATGTATCAATTTCTGTTCGATACGGTACCAGGTTTTGATTCTAAATTTGTTGAACAATATAATATCTTTAATGCCTACTCAATTTCGATTTTGTTACATGTCGTCTTTGTTTTGTTATCTTGATAAAGAATATCATGATAGCATACGTTTTCTCTTCGGGCTTATTGATTTCATTCAATGCAAGCATTGTGAGTGCAGAAACGAACTTTTATTACATTTAATTACATTTTCATATCCATGTTCTTTTTATCTTAATATGTGCTAAGGGTAACTATAGGGGTTTATATGTAAAATCTATCTAAACTTATTTCAGCTGCATACTAATATGTCATTTTCTACAGAAAATAGTTAATGCGTAAAGATATAGATTAATCAAATATGTCTATTAATATTTACCTGCAATATACAGGTAATACTGTTTGATAGTGGATAATAATTTAATATATAAAGGGCGAAGTTATATCTAATACAAAAAGGAATGTGTGAAGGTTTTGATCAATGTTAGACCGTGCGATGGTGTTTTGTACCTACAAATAACAGAAGCAAATAGTGCAATTGAACTGCTGCTATTTTCCTGCCCTTCCCTTCATTCTAGCATTTTCATTCACTTAACAAAAATAGTTCAATTGTTCATATGTAGTACGAATACCCGTCACCATTTTGACAATTTGAATATATTGTTCTTGTTTGTTCAAAACACAATGATATGTTGTACAATAACCATTTAACAATACTAGATATATGGATCTAATAACATTAAATGCCTTATACTATTGAATGATTACTTGGAACTCTGTCGGTTGACATATACTTACATATAATTGTATTATTTTGGTCGCCAAACATATTACAAATATACAACAACCGGTATAGTGATTCATTTTATTGGAGATTCCATGAATGGATGATGAATAAGTTATATTTAACCGTGGCAACAATAAGTATCATGTTTCACCTCCCGATCGTTTACTCTCATGGTCATTCTGTGTTTGAGGTAAATACTAAATAAGTAGTATAGTAAATTGAACGTATGTAACCTAAGGAAATAACTTAATTTCTATTATGTTTTAATCATTTTTAGGGCTCAATATGTCTTTATGTTACAAAGGAAAATGCTTCACTGCATAAAATATTTAATTATTTCTTAAAATCATCACGTAAGGAGATTTTGTACTTCATGTGATCATAAATATTGACAATGATGCGTCCAACACATAGCATGATACCGTGAAGATATTGTGACTGTGTTCACACGTGGATGTGTTGATTCTTGTGAGATCAGGTAATAGCAGATGTGGTATGACAGTACGGGTATGTGGACAGACACTTAATCATTAAGCTGAAGGTTAAAGAAGCATGTATGGCTGTGGTTTAAAAGTTTATTTGAAACCCTTTGTTTATTCAATAGACAATGGGTAAATCGATCTGTTACATAGCAATATGTTTGATACGATTTTGCTGCACAACAATCTTATATTTTTATACCAGATTGGAGGTTTCACTCAGTAGTGATATTGGGAAAGAGGACATTCTGCCATACACAGACATGAACACGCCATTGGAGGGTTCGATAATTTTTGGACATCTTTCCCTTGAACCTGGTACTCAAGTTTATGCTAAAGCACGTGTTCACAACGTTGTAGGTCTATACAGCACTGTACTCTCAGACAGTGTTATGATCAGTCAACCATCAAAACTTGTCATACACGATGGAATCCTGGGCACCGACAGGGATGTACAAAACGAACTCAATAAATTGGACGGTAAATGGTATTATTCTGGCCACTGTGACGTGCAGGAAGCTGAATGGTCCATACTCGACAGTACAGGCGCTATTTTACAACCTTTCCAACTGCTTCCTGACACCACTGGAATGTTTTATAACGATGAACTTCAGCTTATTAACGGGATCACGTATATGAACGTCATAAGAACTACGGATGGCCTCAACAGAACAATAGAACATTCATCAGATGGGGTAATAGTAAATATCCAACCACCATCACCAGGATTTGTACGAGATGGACTTGAAGAAGACATCAATTACCAGCTAGCACATGGACACTTGTCAGGAAATTGGGACGGATTCGGAGACAAAACTTCAACAGATCTAACTCAATTAATTTCACATTACGAAGCCGCCATTAGCAATGATGTCAGATATGCATCAACGAGGGCTAACGTTCACTCTTTCGTCAACACTGGACTTGATACCTTCATAACATTCAGTTCACTCAATTTGACGAAAACGTCAGTAACGTATTTTATAACAGTTAGGGCATATAGCGTGTCTGGGAGCTACGAAGAGGCATATTCTAATGGAATTAAAGTCGGCTATCAAGATGGAATACGCGGTGGTGCTGTAACCAGTACCATGTATCAACATGAGACACATCGGCTATCATTTTCCTGGTCAGGATTTGAATCCGACATTGGATTGAGACGATTTTACGTTGGCATAGTGTCAGATGGTGTATCAGTAAAAAATGAATCTTTTCCTCAGGAACAGTTAAGTATTTTTGCAAACAACTTCGATGTATTCCCACTGACTGATGTAAATGCAGACACGTACTTTGAAGCTTTGGATATAGCACTTCTTCATGGACAAAGCTATCACCCAGTCGTGGTCGCTATCGATAATGCCGGTGCTTGCAAAGCTGTAACCGGGGAAAGCGTTCTTGTTGATACAACGCCGCCGCTAACATCGGACGCGATTCTACTGATTAACGGCAGAGTTTCCAGCACATTTACTTACATAGACAGTTCGGATACTGTAAGTATTGAATGGAAGAATATTATGGACTCCGAAAGCGACATACTATCGTTCATTGTCACAGTTTGGGAGTATCAAGGATGTAATGGAAGTGATGATGATAGCCAGAAAGTACTTCTAAAAAGAGTCACAGTCTCATCAGAGACACAAGTGAACTTTCGCGGCATGAACCTAGCATCAAAACAGAATTATGTTGTAAGTATTGAAACAGTAAACAATGCAGGCTTATCAGGATTCACAAATGAAGTCTACTTTCGTATAGACGACTCAAAACCTATGGAAGGCACAGTAAAGATAGGCGAGGATTGGTTCCAAAAAACAACATACCAGTCTTCGAAAAAATCTATAAGAACACTGGTCGCCATTGCACGTTCTGAGGAGTCATTCACCTGTCCATCACAAATACAGTTGCTTCCTAAGAAAGAGAACGATGTTGGGTGGTTTGAAGAAAGCACATGCGATGACAACTGTGTGCACATTACCAACGATTTATTAAGGCTAAAGATAGGATATAATATCGCGATAACAACCATTGACACAGGACGCATTTCAAGTGACACCATAACATTTCGGAAAGGCGAATATACAGCAACATTGAATGCTGCAGGAGGGAGCAATACGATATCTTCTTTCTTTATTGGAACATCACTGCAGACAGTATCAACTAGTTTAGAACCCCCTGTTCCAAACGATTTCTTTTCGGCGTCAAATGAAAACGATAATGCAACAAGTGAAGCATCAAACACAACAACGTCACAAAATGGGACCGTTAGGAATGTGGAAACACCTGAAATTGTTCGTAATGAGGAAGACATCGGCGTCGATGGCTGCGGTGTTAGTATTATTGGAGAAAAGCAAATAGACAGTCGATATTGGGATGGAGTATTTTGGTGCGTTGATAAAAATGGACGAAATAAAGAATGGTTCACACTAGAGAATGACCCCACAGATATAATTAATTCACTGACTATTCGATTACTGGGTAATGAGTCGGGAACCTGGGATCTCGATCTACTTATAAATGGTGAACAAAAGGCTGTTTTGAGTGGAATATTGTTACCTCAGCGAGCCAGACTTTATTTCCATACGGCGACAAACAACGGGTACATTTATCCGAAAAATCCGTTTGATCCATTCCGGTCGTATTTGACAATAACTGATGTCTCTATTCCGACAGAAGATGAATCAATGTGTCAATATGGCAAAGGTTTCTTTGACAACGAAAGTGACATTCAAAGTATATGGCTAGGTGTATCTGACAACCTCGACGAGGCCGACAATATCGAACCATTTAAGAATGTCCAGACGTTTTGCCAAAAATGTAATGACAATTGTTCTGTTGGATGTGATGAACAATGCAGCTTAAATTCAGACTTTGAACTGTTTTCTTTCCAAATATCAGACTTAAACTTGCAAGAAACTGTTATTGAAAACAGCGAAGATAGTGTTACAGTAAAAAACGATACAACTTATTATGTCAATGCAAAGGTCATCAATTTCGCAGGGGAAGAAATTATGTCGTATTCAAATGGGATCATGGTCGATACTACCCCTCCAGTATGTGAATCGGTGAAATGCATAGATCCTGCCTATAGCAGCACTGAAGAGACATCTTTCATTGGTACCGATCGAAGATTAGGCGCATATTGGTCTTGTGGCGAAGATATTAGCGAACTCAAAGAAGCAATAGTAAGTATTACTTCTCTTGATGATGGCATGACTGTGTATCAAGAAAAGAGCCTTGGATTGGAGACATCAGCAGATATTGAGCTATTCAATGGAACCAGCTTCAAAGACAAAGGACAATATAGGTTTAACTTAAAGATTATCAATGTTGCTGGACTATCGTCAATATATTTCTGTGATGTAAAAGTTCTGCTTACTCCTCCGGCGATAGACAAGATCGAAGTGTCCACCTTCATTGGTGCAGTAACAGACAATGCTAGTTCTGTTGAATGGATCGAATTCAACGACAGGTTAGGAATATCTTGGACCAATGAAGATGACGATGCGGAGTTTTATGGTAATTAACATTTTTCAAAATTAATATCCATGACATTGTTGCAATCAACCATCTAAAAAATGTATAAAGTAACTCATCGATTTGAATTTGTGTATGTCAATTAAAAAACAAGCATATACTTTTATGTAATTTGTAATTAATTGTAATAGGTAACAGTACTTATATACTCGCATCATGTTTCTGACAATTATTTCTTTATCTATCAATATTGTTCAGAGTGGAAAGTAGTATGTGCCCTCCTGGGAAAGATTTATTAGATATTCCTGGTTGTGATTTCTTTTTATCGTTTGTTTAAAGAGTGGAAAGTAGGCACAGAGCCAGGGGAAGACGACATCATCCCCTTGTCCATAATTGGGGGGAACAAATCATCGAGTAGTTTTTATATTCTCAACAATCAAATCTGGATCGACGGTGTAGTGGCACAATGGTCTCTCGACGACCTCGCTGACCCTTCGAATCATAGTCAGGACAACGCAAGTAGTTCTGATTCAATGCTTCAACTGGAACCTGGGCGATGTATGTACATCACTCTTCTAGCACGAGGACATTCGCATTTAACCAGCGTAATACATAAGGCGCCGCTATGCATTGCAAGTAAGACTTACAGAGTAATATCTCACTTACATTATTTTAGGAGTTTAATTATAGAATGATAATAATGTTTCAAAAATATATTACATTTTATTACCAAGGAACATTTGTTTTAATATTTAACGATACTAATATGGTTATTAATGAATGATAAATGACCATTTTCATGATACGATGTATGTGAATACTTACAGAGTAGGGAGCGTGCCTTTTTATGCCAAAGTTGTGACTTTTTTGTGGAGGGGTCGGTAAAGCATATTATTCAATGACCCTTATCATCGGTTAAAAACATTTAACATATTTCGTTTATACTGGCTTTCATTTATTCCCAAACACCAAATCTTCAATGTATTTTGTTGGTTGAAAATCAAAATGACATCAAGCTCTCGGTTTAAAAATGTATTATTTCCAAGCTCTGCTTTTCATTTAGATTATTTGGCATTTAGTCTGAATAGTATCCTTAGGATCAATTGATAAAATATAAAATTTATGAACACCGACTGTTTATTTTTGCCTTTTACTGCCTGATATACGGGCCTCACAATACAAACATGAAGGTACCGGGAGTTTTTGGCTTTCATTACGGTTAATCAAGCATTTTAAAAGTGATGCGGCAATAGTACATGCCACTGTTCATTGTCGAAAACCTGACGAAAACCTTAATTTTACGGTTATCTGTACCTGATATGTTATGCAACCTAAACTAGCTCATCGGTGATGCAAACGTAACAATGCCTGATTGAGACAATTCAAAGAAGTATACAATATAATGCAAATATGAGAATAAAACCAAATAAAAACTTCGTTTCTCCTTCAGGAACTGCTGATGCTACAATGAAGTCCACTACACAGTC
>JAUMHH010209348.1:0-12859 GCA_032359455.1 Chlamys rubida
GAGGCCACCGCAGATTATCTGCGGTCGCCGCAGGTATCTCTCGATTTCAGAGATCTACGGCCGCCGTATCCTAGCCGTAGAGCAAATGTGACCTAGGCAAACATCTCTCGTGGAAAGCGCCAAACACACGTAGTTCGCAACTTTGTTTATATTTTGATTTATTTACAGACGAGACTAGTACCTTTGATAAAGCTTCCCACATGAAGCTATCCTCGCAAAATCAGATGTTCTACGGGAGACGATGGCTAAGATTTATTTACACTGGGATGTGTTTGCTATAGCATACAACCTTCAGCAAGCATATAATGGGTATAAACAATCACCAATCAATGCAACATGACATACGATTAAAGACGCGTGACAAACATACCCAGATATATGTCAAACATCCGATAGAAAATATCGTTCATCTGATTTCAATCGAGCAGCCTTCGCAGGTAACAGCACGTGCTTACTGTCAAATGATGGATTTGCATAGAATATGTTCATTTGGAGAAGGTTTAATTTTATCATAAACCAGACTACATCACAAGGCCTGAAACATTTCTAATACATTCTTGTTATGTCTTCTACCAATCTGATTGAAATCATCTGTTACATGGCTTCAGTCGTAGTACGAAGTTAACGAAGCCATGTAACAGATGATTTTAATCAGATTGGTCTTCTACAACTGTTTTGCGGTATGAAATGTATCCGTTTGGCTCGTTATTCATGGCGTGTCAATGTTGACATCGGTAGATCCAATGAATCATATAAATATATGAACATGTAGGTGACATTTAAGGAAAATGGAGACCATTGAGAAATTTTGAAAAAAAACGTGTAGTGTCTAGAAATTATACTTTTCTTCGGCCAAGGGAAGGGCTAGGGCATTATCATAATATTTGAGGAAATAAAAGACGGCCACGCTTTTATGTTCTGCTTATCTACGTTATGTTACTCTAACATTACATAACTATATCTACAGTGTATATGTGAATTATTGCGGCTCTGACCTTTGCAGTAACGAAAAAGGATTCTTAGTTCTTCATCAGATTTGTAAACAGTTATTTTTGTCTTTACACCATACATAGCAGATACATTGGCCTATATAGCGCTTTGATATAGAACAACGTAAGAGTGTCCTCCAAGCTGACATGAACTAAACGTCACTTCACGCTATAGAGTACGCGAATATTTGTTCTTTAGCAAAACGATATCCATGTAAATGCATCAATAAAATCAATATTTTGCTGAAATCGGCCGGAGTTGCATCCCTTGTCCTGGTCCATTGCAAGATGGAACATCTAGATTAGTTATGGACATTTTAAAGTCGTGTAGCGCTAACTAATAACTGCACAGACATGTGAGTATTTATGATAGTAAGCTAGCAGCCGAGTATCGAGTTGCGGTACAATGTTCTAGGAGGGTATACAGGAGTTCGTGATGAAGGGTCTAAATATTGAAGCTATATTAAAGCTTCGACACACTATGTAATTTGATGTCGCAGCTACACAACTGGAACTAGTACAGAGAAAAATAAAATGTACATTTACCCAGATATAGGACAAACCAGTGTTACCTGATGTTGTTTTTTTATCCACCAGGAGGAGCTTTCTTAACTCCTCTAGCTTCGTGATTAGTTCGTCGGTTGTAAAGGCAGTATAGCAGTGACATACAGCCGTATCATTGCCGTTACACACTGAAATGAAAAAACAAATTATCTCATAATAGTGCACATGTTATTGTTGTCGTACAATTACATTTCAAATAAGACATCATGATAAGTTCAATTATGACTACACCAGGACATTTAGTCTGACGTCACTTCATGATATTTTCATTACTTTATTATTAAAATACAATCGAAATTAAATAACAAAAGCAAAGTTCAACAATAGAGTTTTTAATGTCAAATTGCAACGAAGCAAGACAAGGATTCGAAGGTTCGATCGTTTTACTTTCAGGAGGAGTGTAGCTAGCCCTTGTTTGGAGTGGATTTACTTAGGATCGGGTCCAGGGCAGAGCCTTAGTAGGGAGACAAGGAGATGCAACACGCAAGTGTTTTTCGTATATTTTTGTTTTAATCAAGCGGATTCAACTGCGTGCAAGCGTATATGCAGCTACGCGCCTCTGACTGTCGCTCTTACTAAATGACTTATATTTTAACCGAAGCACTCTGGACCAGTAGTGTTACAGATATATCCGAAATGAAATTAAGGGTATAGTGTTTGTGGACAGTGGAGTTATTCAGCGTTAATTCCTTACAATGGGACAAGGATCCTTAAACGGAATGGATGTCTTAGATATAGCTATATAATATCTGGGATGAATCTGAAAACTAACGAAAAATATTGTCACTTAAAGCGACAATTTGGTGAGGTAATTTCTTTTGTATTCTACTTACAACATTCTTTATAATAAGATATAGTTTGATACTTCTTATGAATAATACATGTCGAGATATTGACCAGAGACGACGTTTTCTTGACGTTCTCAGTAATGAAGATATACTTAATTGTACGACCGTACGTTTTAGCGACAGGTGTTGGTGAACGTCTAACAAACAAATGCGTCTTTCCAGCCGAGGAGAGAAGGTACATTTCAACTTTAATCAACTCATTTCTTTAGAATACAAGTACCGGCATTTATTCGGAATAAATAACATCTTCCAAAAAGCATCTCAATCAACATTACAAACGAGTAATTTCTGTTACGTTTAACCCACTGATATCGGACTTTGGATGGTTTAAAATTCCCCATGCGATTCCCTCTTGCGTGCATACTGTATTATTAATGTTTCGTTTTATTCCAATCTTATTGTGAACAGAAATATCTCATTAGATTTATATATTATGATACTTATAATTCCTGCTTGCGATGTATTGTGTAAATTCAAAGCGACAAGCGTGTGTTATATGTGAAATCAGATTCACTGTCGGTTACTGTGCATGTTTACATCTCACTGAAATGCCCAGATATTGCGCTATTTCGGTCGTAGGTATATTTATTACCGGCGTTCCCAAAAGATAAAACTGACCACACTGGACGTTGGGTTTAGGCCATGTCATTATCAACTACGTTAACTTCGTTAGTAGATCGGTATTTTCAGTATATAAACGATATTAAGGATGTTATTAGACTAAATAGCCCATTTCAAAATATATATTACCGAAAAAAATGTACATACCTAATGCAGTGCTATTTGAATAGATAGTAGTAGACGTCGGCATGGTGATGACTTGTGCTGTCGTTGTTGACATTTCGGTTGTTGTTTGCGCGGCTGTCGTTGTTAACATTTCCGTTGTTGTTGTTGCTGCTGCGGATGTTGTTGGTAGCGTTGTTGTTTGTGATGGCGTGGTTGTTGTAGTTGGTACTGTTGCTGTCGTTATACTTGTAGTTGATGTTGTCGTTGGTGGCGCTAATGTCGTAATTATGGCATCCTCGGTTAACTCCCCTGTTTTTGTATGTAAATAATACATTTCAAAGAAAACAAATACTTTACGAAAGTATCTCTTTCTTCAACGAATAGTTCTTCTTTATAAAGATATAATTGCATGTATTTGTTGTAAATGTATAAGTTTGCAATCTATTTCAAAGATGAGACATTGAATACAAAATTTAAAAAGGGATGGATTCTTAATTACCTCTAACGGATTACCTTTACCTTTAGTTTCCATTGGTGCTCTGACGTGCATTGTAAATTGTGTGATTATTTTATTAATGGAATAAAAGTGTTTCTGATTGAACTTGACACTTTCTAGTTAATCGGAGAAGTGAAAGGTTAGGTTGGTCATAAAAGCAATATTGATTATTTTATAATAGAAGACTATCAATACATTCATTATTTCATAGCATTGCTCTAGTACATCTTTATTTTATCATCAAAGAGATTTGTTAAACAAAGCAAAATTTTGGCAAAACGGGCACATAGTGAAATTGTATTTCGATGTCGCATCATAAGATATCGATTTCAATCATTCAGCTGCAATTTGATACTTAAATCGTAATCGCAACGTGTCTGCCAGCTTGCTCCGTCAAGGACCAGAACATGCCTTCACGATATTAATTTATCATGATGTTGCAATTTTACTTTTTTACAAACGACTCTCTAACGTCATTCCCTATAGATAAAAGGTTAAACCATCAGCTGAGAACTGAATTTTCTACCGAAAGAATCAGAGGAAAATTGTATATTTATCTACAGAAAAACCTTAAAACAGACACCAGATTGGATGAAGGTGTTACACCCCCAATAGTACAGGACCAAGCTCATTATCAACAGAAGACACCGACCACAGTTCCTTAAACCATAACATCTACATTTACCACCACATATTACCCACTTGACACATAACGTTAATTATCAACAGAAGACACCGACCACGGCTCCATACACCATAACACCTACATTTACCACCTCATATTACCCAATAGACACATAACGTTCATTATCAACAGTAGACACCGACCACAGCTCCATACACCATAACACCTACAGTTACCACCACATATTACCCAATGAACACATAACGTTGTATTTACGTCGGTACAACGTTGTATTTTGGTTGCGACATCGTCAACCCTCCTACAACATCTCGGCGACATCTTGTACAGTATTAGACGTCGTACCAACTAAATTAGTCGACATTCTAACAGCGTTGTAATTTAGTCACGCCACAATATATGTTAAGTGAAATACGATTATAATTTTATAGAATTACATATGTTTTATTGGCTGGAAACATTGTGAAATATCGATCAGTAACTGAGTTATAAACAAACATAACGTCTGACAGTATATCTCACAAAATGGTACGTACAAACCGTAAGCCTACCACATTTATTTGATCATGATTACATCTATTCAACTTTGATCATATAATGGTATATTATGTTAAGTATTTGTAAATGAACAAACAATTCTAAATCAACTTTTAATCTACACGATTTGATATTTTTCAGAATGGCTCTGATGACCAGCCCGGCCATTCCTGTACGCTTGTCTATGGTCATTTTTAAATCAGAAAGAAATTGAGTAACATGTTTGGATGTGTTAAAATCAATCCAGATTAACACGATACGCGATTGATTGTAAATAAGCTCTTAAACCGGCTGTTTCTGTTGACAATTTCCCCATGCGCTTAGATAATATATTGCTGACAATTTGCTATGAATATTTCCAGTATAATTGTATCCAACGCTGATGTAGTGTGTTACACCAACCATGCTAACGGCTAGAGTCAGTACGCATATATATGGGGTCAGACGCTGTACAGATCTAAACTTTCCATAATGGATTGTTCATTCTGGTCAGTTCCCTGCTTCGAAGCAAATATATTCAAAATTACTTAGACTGGAATTTCGGCCAGATAATGGGTTGTACTGATGTCGGAGATAAATGAATTATAACATTCAAAGCTTGTGTTGCAAAGTAATGCATAGATGTATAATCTGGATCTTAAATAACTTTTTGTCTAATTTTCGTTTTTGTGAAATGATACGGTAGAACATCCTTAATCAAGTTATACTGTTGTGTCACTGTGTAAAAATACGTTGACGTGTTGTGTCATTGTGTAAAAATACGTTGACGTGTTGTGTCACTGTATAAAAATACGTTGACGTGTTGTGTCACTGTGTAAAAATACGTTGACGTGTTGTGTAACTCTGTACAAATACGTTATACTGTTGTGTCATCGTATAAAAATACGTTGACGTGTTGTGTCACTGCGTAAAAATACGATGACGTGTTGTGTCACTGTGTAGAAATACGTTGACGTGTTGTGTCACAGTGTAGAAATACGTTGACGTATTGTGTCACAGTGCAAATATACGTTGACGGGTTGCGTCACTGTGTAGAAATACGTTGACGTATTGTGTCAGTGTGTAGAAATACGTTGACGTGTTGTGTCACTGTTTAGATGTTTAGAAATACGTTGACGTGCTGTGTCACTGTGTAGAAATACGTTGACGTGTTGTGTCACTTTGCGATAATATGTTGACGCGTTGAGTCACTTTGTAAAAAGATGTTGACGTGGATGTTCAGTTTACACAAAACGCTTAATAAATAAAGATTGAAGAATAAAAGTAAACTTTACTACTCAATATGGGGTTATTCAGTATTACATAGAATTGCTGCACTGGATATGTGTATTAGGGTTGGGTATTGCCAACATTTTAGTATTGCAATACAAATATAATTATCGTTATATATTGCAATAACTTGCAGACGTTTAGAAAACGTGTTAGCAAGCCTGAGAAACCAATAAAACAATATATTCATTTGATAACTTTTTCTGTCATGTAAGTAACATGGATGAAAGTAAATATAAAGGTATAATGTATGTGCCAGTACTCCGGTAGAACAAGCTAATTATGTTTTCATTAATTTTAAGCATAATAGGTTTCTCAAAATTAATTAATTTTTGTTTATCCCCCTATGAAAGTAAGATTTTGCAAATAAATGAATTTATTCAATCAAGAAAGAAATCAATGGGCCGTTAGCCTTGCCAAAAAGAAAGAATAAAAAAAACAAAAAAAACCCAAACAACATCATCTAATATATGAGAACACATTGTTTCCCATGTCTTCCAATTAGCAGGTATTCAGGTTTAGAAAGTATATCTGGACATTACGAAGTACAAATAAAGTTGATTCACTTTGATAAAATAACACTATATCTCTTCTTATAAAGAAACTGAATCCGTTTAAAACTGTATTTTTTTTGTAAAAGTGAAACTCTAACCTAAAAGAGAAAATCCGGATTTAAAAAAAGCAAACCATGGAAACAACTGTAAACATTATAATCTATCCAGACAAATCTACTGTAAAGCTTTTTTTATCCTGACGCATATATTCCAAAAATGTCTGGATAATTTTTATCTATCTGAAAACAATAATGAACATAATTTAATTTGCCAAACAGAAACAAACCCATTCAAAACACTTTTCGTACAGCATCAATATATTCTATACTGACATATTTACTATCGTTCTCATTTGATTCGGCAATATATTTAGTGGGTAAGAACGTCCAAAAATATGAATCTCCTGGACTATTTGAATATTGAATTATAATTGAAATGTTATCTAGATCAACAATAAAAACGTTTGCCGGATTGACTGATGTTCAATGCTAATCTAATGAAATACATAATATACAAACCATATTCTGGATCTGTCCACAAATTCGGATCACACAAATCGGGCGCATTTGTCTGAGGACCATGGATTTGTGACTTATTTGAAAACTGGATACATGCTATTTTTCCTTCAAAGTTTTGATTACCCAAATGGTTCGAACCCAGTACCACCGAACCTAAAGCTTGAATCAAAACACTCGAGGCAGCTCCTAGACCAGTGGTTTCAGAAACTAAAGACCCAGCTCCATCGATCATAAACAGATCAAACTGATCATTGGTCCATAGTTTATTGAAGTTCACACCTACAAAAGTCCAAATTAAAGGTATGGAGAAAGTACTTTGGATATTGTAGGACAAGCCAAGTTGATCATAAAAGGAAGCAGTTAGCTTGCCATTGCTGATACCTAGAGTAAAACCAGCCACCGTCCCGCCATCGTGGTATTCCAGAAGTGTGGCGGTTTGAAAGAAATTCGAGTTATACACATAGAACATCCAATTCAACGCGTTGTCACCATTCAGGATACCGTCGATGTTTTGGATGTCAACATACGAAGTTGGCATCCCATTGAAACTAAGAGCGTCGAGTATGCCTGCGTTCGTTGTGGGACCCGATACCAATTCTACATCGTGCAATATGGCTAACCTGTAAAACAATAATATGACTGTTAATGGGTTTTATTGAGGTGGATACAATTATCTTTAAACGTAACGCAGTACACTTATAGATTAAAAACGGTCTTTAAAATTCCTCATTTCATTCTTGTTTTATTCAACGGCATTATGCATATACATTCTTGGAGTATAAGGAAGGGTAATGGAATATATTTTACAAAATGTCCAACCTCAAGTATAAGACTGCGAATTGAAACAAGGAGTATAATTCATATTTTGATAAATTGTTTAAAACGTTGCTGATGAATTTTACACCATATCATATGTAAAAACAGATCAAACTTTTACATCCAGACATATTCCAATACCCGTTTTACCCAAACAAAAGTTCATTAATTACTATGGATGTGGGAGAATGCCGTGTTGTTGATGTTACGTACTAGTAACCCGTGTTTCGCTTTTTGACTTGTCTGAGTGAAACAAATATAATCTGAAAAATGCTTTTTGAAATCTGTACATATTCTGAACGATCTGGGAGTCAGTGTAATATCACCAAGAACATAAACAAAAGGTTTGTTTTGTTGAATATTCGGTAAGACTATAAAGGTGGGATTGGTACATTTACATAATTTACGCAATAAGCGGCATGCTACGTTTGATGTGAACCTTTGTATTTGCGCTGCCATGTTGACAGGAGCTTTACGCCACTGTTTGTACTTGTATCAATTTAAGAAATGTAAGTGTATAAACAAGCAGTTGAGTCAACAAAATAGAATTAATTAAAAGCCTCGAAGACTGTTAGTGTAAACATTAAATACCCCTATTGATTCCTAAGATAAATGTAGCATAATATCAATATGTTGTATGATGGGAAGGAAATTTAACAAGTGAATATACATGATTTATAGTACAAGTAACTTCTACGCTATATGTGAAGCACTATCATTTAAACGGCATCTGAGTAAAGTAAATACTATAATATACAGAACCCCCATCACATCAGTGAGCTTCACAAAACTGTAGATGCAATCAGAACCTCCTTAACTTAAACATATTCAATTGCATTTTTGTGAAACATTCCCAGAAAGATTGCAATCATTTTTTTTTTTTGTCCTGCTGAGAAGTAATGCAAGATTGATTAAAATGTTCGGTGATGGTATGCTATGTTGGAAAACATTTTCTGGGTCGATGTGAGAACGCGAGTTGTGGTTAACACCGTGCACGATTAATTATGATTCTCTTTCGTACGTGTGTGAATTGCAATAACATACTTTGGTCTTTTTTGTTTTCTTGTGTGTAAAATTTACAAATATTGCTATTGAGCAACCAGATAGTTCTTTATACGTGTAGTTTGCGGTCATATTATAGTTTCTTCAGGACAAATCCAATACTGTGATAAGTGTCTCACTAATGTATATCATCCCCAATGCAAAAGTGATATTGGAAATCCAGAAATCGACTTCGTTGATCTCAAAATATTTTGTACGCATACCCGTGTCTTTGAATACATAATATTTATTTTTATACCCAGGAATTTTGAAATTTGCATACCTCCTGTGAAATTCTCGTGATGTGATTGGTGCAAAAGAGGTGATTTTTTAAAATTGCTTTCCGCTGATTTTACAAGAATAAAGGAGGATTTTGCAAGGGTAACATTCTAAACGGTATCACATTTACGTTTGCTAATTGTGATTCATTTTGTCAGTTGACAATGTTGAAGTGTCTATTTGGAGTTGAGTGTTTTACACCAAACGAGCTGGCAACAGGAAGGTTTGACACTGTTGACGAACGGGGTACTCAGCAAAAATACTCATCAATATTAAAACAGGTATGAAAAGGTATGTATTACGTTCATATTGTGACTGAGACGAACACGTCAATGACGCTTTCTTTGGGTGAAAATATGCGATACCACCTTTCATGAACGCAATACGTGTGGTTAAGCGAGGTAGCTGTTCCTGATACGGTATATTAAACGTTAATAACAGGCCTGTGATTTAAAATAATAAAATAACAAGCTTGCAAGATTGTCATGGGTATGGTACTAGATTAAACGACGACGTGACGTTAAATCAAATGAAAAATGAGAAATTTTCTTTGAATGCGCGTCAAGTAAGATTATAGGGTGCCGGCGCAAGTGCAGATGGAAAAATGTATTTATTTATATATACGCTCTAGAAAATAAAATAAAATAACAAAAGGCAAGGGCATACATATCTGGCCTAAACCAAAACATCACTTGAGGTTTTGGAGACAAGAAGCACAAATATATTCAATGATATACTAATTCTCTTGTATGTTTGCTTAAGTGTGCCAAGCTAAATTCATTTCAATGAACTTGACCAATACAAAAATATCGTCTGTCTGCCTAAGATCGATGTGGTTTGGACATCCGTTTATTGTCAAGTTGATTGTCATCTGTTAAGTAATATGATAAAAATTGTTAAACCGAGACTTAGGTCATGAGAGACATTTTTAATACCGAACAAGTGATATCATAGACAATGAGTCTACTTATACTTGACATTCATGTCGTCCAGCGATTATCTGTATCGATCATATGTATTTGTTTGGAAATACTGATCACTGATGATTTTGGTCATTGTTTTGTAACAGCTCAAAGAATTCTGTAATTTTGGGTCCCAAGAATACCAATCAAAACTGTACTTACATTTTCCCAGTCGTGATTGTTTTGTTGTGTTTTGACGTCTGTATTGGCCAGAACAACATTGGGATCGGGTCTCCTTTTGACACATTCAGTTCGTTTTTGCGACCACAGAATACTCGCTCCAATACTGAAAAAACCAGAGGGCTGCCAAAATATTTTGAACAATCTTCTAGAAAAATCTCAATAACATTTCTCAAAGCTGATTTAATTACCATGAGTACACTTTCCTGGTAAAAGTCTCTTACATTGAAGTGTTACTTTTAAGTATAGATATTATTGTATATAGTATGCTTCCCGTTGCATTATTGATGCCATAATGTAATTGTTAATAGAAAAGGACGATTTAAGTTGTAATAACTTGTGTCCAATTCCTTTTGAATTATACAAATGAAATGGTTAAACTAAAATTAAAGAGTGCTACTTTTTT
Source organism: Chlamys rubida (assembly GCA_032359455.1). NCBI lineage: Eukaryota > Metazoa > Mollusca > Bivalvia > Pectinida > Pectinidae > Chlamys > Chlamys rubida. The sequence continues at coordinate 10,829 of JAUMHH010209348.1, forward strand.
CGCCCTAGATGCACTCTAATATGACGACAACAACATCTTGGCCGCTGTTTGTGTTGTTACATCAACTGTGTTGTTGGCACTATGATCTCATTGTGGAACAATGTAGCATACTTCTGACTCAATACATGTAAAATATCTCACAGCATAACATATATTGTTGTTTGTTTGTTTGTTTTGATTTTACGTCCTTTTAACAGCTATTGTCAATAAAGTACGTAACAGGTTATGTTGATGGAGTTACTGGTGCAAAATCACCGACCTAGTACTTGGCGACTGCCCACATAGGCCTCGAACCTACTACCAAACGGTGGAAGCATAGTGATCTTAGATGTAAGACAATTAAACAGTCGGCCAACACTCCACCTCCATCCCCACCCCACCACCCATAGCATAGCCATCTCCGTTCTATAGAGGAGTTGTATACATGTACGTTATGATAAATGTAATAATTGTAAGATTGCTTTTCGATTTATTGTTTACATACGCTACGAGCGATAAAAAGATACTAATTAGTTTTAATTGTATGCGACATAAATATTGTATATATATATATGTATGTAGAATCTTAAACACGTTTATATTTGACGTGAGACTGGACGAGTTTTTCATATAAAATCATTACGAATTCAAGATCGTTTATATCACAGTACTAATAATGTACAATGTTAATATAAAATTACTCGCGAAAAGAAAATGGTATTCACTGACCATCGTCAAGTTACCATGACGCCGTATCTATTGTCTTCAATATGTTGTGACAATTCCACAACGTCATGCCCAGTGATTGTCTCAAGTCTGACGTCATAATCGTTGGTACAGTACATTTGTGTATTACACACGTGATATGTTTTACCGTCGAAGCCGAGGTTTAGACATATTAGAATCTCAGCTCCACGGTTGAGATTTCTATGCGTACCCATAAAGAGCAGAGATTTGTTTCTTCTGTCATATTAACAATATGTTCTTAAACAATTGATATGAAATCATTCCAATATTTTCCCTTGGTTCTCACATCCATTAAAAGCTGATGTAGCGTCATATTCCACTATTGCCGCAACGCCAAGAGACTAGATTGCCCTCAAACGAAAGAAGTAAATTATCTTGTACCGACTTTAGGATCTGATATTGTTCTTGTGTATTAACGCTTCATGAGGAGTATTCTGTTTAACTTTCTGCTATTCAACAGTTGCTAAATTGAATTTTCGAAGTGTTCAACTTGAGTATTAAATTGTTTTAGTTAGATGAATCCCACTATCATTTTGGAAATGTCAGTGTTTGTCCTTGAAGAGTCTATCAGTATTACTCTGCATTAAAAAGAAAAAAGGAAACCCAAAAAACTAAATTATAAGGTGACAGGACCCAAAATGGATTACCGAACCATCAGTTTCTTCATTTATTGGAAATTCAGCGTTTATGATTGTATAAAAGAAAAATATCGATGGGTGTTCTAACCAACGAAATAAACACCCAGGGCTCAAATGAGATATTAATATAATACTCTTATGTCACCAATTAGTGTTTCCGTTTTGTTTTGCAATGTCAGTACCCAAAACGGATCACAGCTAGAATTTTTCAATATTTTGCGCTTCAAAGGAACATTTCTCTGTCAGTATTTTAACATTTAAGATGTTCTGTGGAATTTGAATGAAAAAGAAAAACATATTCTGAATTTATTCCTACAGCCCAAAACAATTGCGTAGTCCTCGCACGCACCATTTTTCAACAACGTAAACAAAAAACTAGAATTTGAGTTTGAAATACATCTTCTGATGCTATCTTTACTAAACAGTTGATCTCGTAACAAAACAATATGCATAACTATGTATTAAAATGATACTTTTCTGTTAACTAAACTGTTGACACATTTATTGATTAACAAGTAGTTTTTACAAAGAGTGATCCGATTTGGGTACTGATCCGATTCGGGTTCTGCCTCCTAAGAGATAATATAATTACAAAAAAAAAAAAAAAAAAAAAAAAAAAGTATTTTATCAAATACTGCATACAATTTATAGGTAATTAAAAATTACT
>JAUMHH010209359.1:0-12858 GCA_032359455.1 Chlamys rubida
AGGTTAGTCATGTACTAACTGGTACACCAGTCACAGTTGTAGATACAGGTTAGTCATGTACTAACTGGTACACCAGTCACAGTTGTAGATACAGGTTAGTCATGTACTGACTGGTACACCAGTGACAGTTGTAGATACAGGTTAGTCATGTACTAACTGGTACACCAGTCACAGTTGTAGATACAGGTTAGTCATGTACTAACTGGTACACCAGTGACAGTTGTAGATACAGGTTAGTCATGTACTAACTGGTACACCAGTGACTGTTGTAGATACAGGTTAGTCATGTACTAACTGGTACACCAGTGACAGTTGTAGATACAGGTTAGTCATGTACTAGCTGGTACACCAGTGACAGTTGTAGATACAGGTTAGTCATGTACTAACTGGTACTTCACTACCAATCATGGACACCAATACGTTATAGAGAGTCCTGTACTACTTAGGCAAATATACTGCTGCAGAAGTAACTCTAGCTAATAAGGTACAGCAGAGGTAGCCCTAGCTGATGACTGGACACAGGTTAAGTTAATGCACTAACTCAGGTACACCAGAGGTAACCCTAGCTGATGTCTGGACACACGTTAAGTTAATGCACTAACTCAGGTACACCAGAGGTAACCATAGCTGATGGCTGGACACAGGTTAAGTTAATGCACTAACTCAGGTACACCAGAGGTAACCCTAGCTGATGGCTGGACACAGGTTAACAATCTTTGCTACAGTAACAGCTTTGTTGACTTACAAACTTTAGCATGGAATTCCAGATTTATAATGGTGTAGATCATGAGGATCAAGATTGGGTGTCTAATGTGATACTTGGTAATGACTCTGGGTTATACCTGCTCCTTTGTTAAGCTAAGGACTGCCACTAGCTGAGGTCACGGAGAGAATGTGATACACCCTCTTGTATCAGCTTACGAACATATTTATCACACTTAAATTGGCTGGTGTAAAATTTCAAGATATTAAATTAATGTATCTTCATATATATATAATGTATTTGCTGTTTTGGAAACTCCACAAGTGCCATGTGTTGTATGGTTATAAGCACTTTTAAAAAGGTCTGCTGACAAATACAAGCAGGAAACTCAATTTTGACCCTTATAGATGAAAAATTGTACAATAAAAATGTCATCTGAAGTATGTGTGCTCGGATAATGCAGTGTATATATTATAGTGTTGTGGTTTTACATACAACAAGTGTTAAGTATCTGGATTTTCTGGTACAATATATTTTTTAACCCAAGAGGTGTGAGATTGTTCAATAAAAATGTCATCTAAAGTGTTCTAAGATTATGATATCAACAGCAGAAAATGATGTGTTCCTTTCAATGAAAATTCCGAGATTAAAGTAAGCTAAAACTATGTTACAACAGGATGCATGCTACTTAAACTCACCCCTGAAGACACATTTGAACTCTTCCAATTCAAATGTTGGAATAGTTCATTATGGAATATCAGGGGTGAATGAGTTAAAGCTAAAATATTAGTCAGTGATAAGAGAAAAGATTAAGATTATCAGTTCTGGTATAAAATGTATTTGATTTTCTTTGGGAATTCAAAACATAAACACTTGGGCCCAGATGTTCAGAGCCTAGTCAACTTAACAAATGATGAAGGCAAAATTTCGAAATATGTCTTCTGAGAAATAATCTGAAAATTTACAGCATTTTGCATTTCTTGCCTTCAGGTGATCATTTTGAATAATTGTGCATAGACTTTTAGTTTTGGATTTCATTCTTTTTGAAAATCTACTAGATTAAAATTTCGCATTAACTGAACTTGCAATCATCAAGTTTGTCTCAAGACCCAATGAGGTTTATACCCCATAAACCTCAACAAAACAGGATTCAATCCTTAATTAGCTCAATTTCACCCCTACATCTGTAAACTGGACTTGTCCAGTCTTTGATTTGGTAATGTTCAAATGTGACTATAGGGGCTAATGAGTTAAATTAAGCTAATCAGACTTTAAGCAGCTGGCCTTGAACTCCTCATTCCAATGAACTACAGAAAGGCTAATTGTTTACATCAGCTGATAGAAATGTGTACTGGTGTACCTAGATTATTGCATGTCATTATAATGTACTGCACTGAACTGTGTTGGACACAATAGACTTTGTATACTAACATAGAGCTATCAATAACTAGGCAAGCTTGGGTTGTGGACAAAAACTACAGATGTGCACTAGCTCTTATGCATCAGATATAGGGTTAAGTTTGTTGATATATTAACAATTGTATAGGGGTGAATTTGTCAATAATGGCACTACCAGTATACCTATAAAGCCTAATGGCACTACCAGTATACCTATAAAGCCTTGTATTACAACTCCTCACATGCTTCTGACTCACGAGACATCGGTGATCTTTTTTGCATAGTTTTACAGCCCAATACAGGCTGTGTGAAAACCTCGGTTACTTCTCTATGAGTAGGTCGGGGTACAGAGAAACAGTCGTCAACAACCTATTTTGTTAATTCAACTTAAATTTTTAAAAAATAAAATAAAAATGAAATGTACATGTTAAGACAGCTATGATGCACGTAAAATGTATTTAAGTTAAGAGAGGGCTTAAGTAAGTTGTAAGAACTTGTGCCTAATCCTTTTTGTCATTTTCAAGGCAATAAAAATATGTTTAAACCAATACAGGCACCTTCACTTAGCCTAGAAAGTGCATGAGCAATATCTTCCCAACTTCAATAAAAATATTACTGTATTTTCCAAATTGATGGTAGAAAATCATTTGTCTTACTTACAGGTTTATTGTATTTCTGAACTTCCTTGTTTATTGACCCAGTCACCCCTAAAGTCACATTTGAACCTCACCAAATCAGAAGCTGGGAAAATCCAGTTTAAATATGTAGGGGTGAATGTGTTCTTTGCTAATTTAAACACAATAAATGTGTAGGTCTTCACACATAGCTTATCAGATCCTGAATCTGTGCAACGCTATTCAGAAACCTTATGTACTTACGTAACTGCATGTTTAACTATAAACCATTTTGAAAACAAAAACATGTACAGGTGTGCGGAAAGGTAGACACTGATTCATATGTCAGGATACAGTAAAACAGACCTTACTGTGACACTTAATGATATTTACATACGTTACTGTGACATGCATCTCCAATTCAAAAGAGTTCCCCACTGAAACACCTGTACGAGATGTTTTATGGACGGTAATTTAGACTACGATAATTAATTAATGACGCACATCATCACAGTGGTGAACCATTTTGTCAGCTATTAATGACTCGGCTACAGGAAATTTCCTTTTGCATAATCGTTACTTACAGAGCTGGACTAGTAATTTGTAGCCCTGGAAACAATTGGCGAAAAAAAACTTCGGTTACATTTGGCAAGTTTGTCAGTTCAAAAGGTGCTCAAGGTTGCACACATTGACAATGGTCTTACGGGTTATTTAGAATCAGTATGTGATACTGTTAAGGTACATGTTTTGAAAGGGAGATAACTCATCACAAATGACAGGTATGATGTGTAAGGTTGCAATTATATCTTTATGTTCAACATCTAATGTTTTAATGCATCGACTAATCTTTGCCCTTCTCCATGAATATAAGCTTTCTAGTAATCATATGACCTGAAACTGGACACATGGCTAACACTAATGAGAAATACAATGTTCAAAGTTATGAGCACATAATTTTGTCCCAACCCGATATAACTTTCATAATTCCTTCCAAAGCCTCTATTATCTTACGTAAGACTAGACTGTGAAATCTCAGAGCATATACAGTTTTAAATAGGAATTCATAAAACATAAAAAGAAGTTTATAACTCTTATATATAACTACCAAACATTTTCTGTGTAGATAAGTTTATTCTATAGTTTGATTAACCCAGATACCTTCAATTCACAGTGAACTGATATTGTGTTCGTAGTCCTATCAACTTTGTGTTTGGGAATATATATATATGTATATAGTCTTTGTGATTGATAAGCCGCACAGTGACTAAGGATCAATACTGATCGATGAAGATCAAAGGCTACTCTTACAAACAACACGGATGTACAGGTCGGCAGCCTGACTTGTAGTCTTACTGTGTGGAAACTGTGTTAATGATGTAAGATTTCTCCATTGATAGCATAAATCTTTATCTGTTCTTGGCTTCTAATAGCTTTATGTTCGCCTGCTTTCAGTTTTTGCTAGAAATCTGACTTTCCCTAAGAATTGCAGAATGGATGAGGGAAAAATCTATGCATTTAATACAACAGTCTACATACATTTAATATACATGTATACATTATGTAATTTTCAGATTTCGTTGCAAATAAATTGTATCGGGATCAATATTTTAGCAGGTATTTTCTAGATACATGTAGTTCTGTTTGCTTCTACACCAACATGGCTGGTAGAATGTATTTTTCCCGTTCTAACTGTTTAGGTGGGGAAATGTTGATCTCGTTATGAAACCACAAGTCACCCAGACACAATAAACCATCATTTAATTGGCTAATTCATATCAATAACCCTGCGCTTGCAGGACACCAGGAACGTTGTCATATATAGAGCTGAATTGATCTGCTACCAGGCCTGCCAGGATTGTACAGTACTGCATATATGCTTTCTTGATGTTGGAAGCGTTGTTATGTTGATAACCCGTATGTCATATAGTTGTAAAGCCTGTCGATTGTGGACAGAAAGTCCTTAGTTTTGACTCTTTTTTTTGACTTTTGAAATGTTTAAAATTCCCTTCTGATATCTGGATGCTCAAATTCAAGTCAAAATTAAATTAAGTTATGAAATTGTTTGCTTCGATGGCAAGAAAATGATGAAAACGAGTGGTAGACTTCAACTGCTCTGTCTTTTATTTAGATTTTTGTAGTGAATGTGTGGGATCCAGATCGATGCTGATACTGTTTCAGTGTCTACAATCATGATTTTATAGCACTGTCACGTAAGGATCCTTCGGGTTACCAGACGATACACAAGGGTCGTGGTACAAGTCTGGCTTTGTTGACATTTATACCTCATCATATTCTTATAGGTTTGAACACCCTTGTTTATTTCACTAAAGCACATTCTTACATTCAATTTTACTGTCTGAAGGGCAATACAGCATTCTAAATAGATGCAATGTGAAGGTTTTTATCTGACTTACCTTGATGTAGACATATGGAAAGAGTTTAATGACATGCAGGTTACTGCAAGTAAAGGCATGTCTATGGCCTACAAACCTTACATGAAATCTAACCTAACCAACAGGTAAAGCCAGGATTACAGACAAAAACAGGTACCTGGGATCATAAAATCATGTGATATAAAACAGGATATTATTAAATTCAGGTGTCGGTAGGGTCAGGTGTCGGTAGGGTCAGGTGTCAGTACAAACAAGTTGCACCTTGTACAGTACTGATGTAATGAAACAGCATCCAAGTGTAAAGCTATTTAGAGTGAATTTAACTAGTGATACCTTTACTGACATATCAAAAAACATAAAATGATGAAGGTCACTAGAAACCCCTCTCCTGACATACCAAAATACTAATGAAAGGTGAAGGTCACTAGAAACCCCTCTCCTGACATACCAAAATACTAATGAAAGGTGAAGGTCACTAGAAATCCCTCTCCCAACACAACAGAAATACTACTGAAAGGTGAAGGTCAATAGAAACCCCTCTCCTGACATACCAAAATACTACTGAAAGGTGAAGGTCACTAGAAATCCCTCTCTTTTACAAAAATACTACTGAAAGGTGAAGGTCACTAGAAATCCCTCTCCTGACATACCAAAATACTAATGAAAGGTGAAGGTCACTAGAAATCTCTCTCCTGACATACCAAAATACTAATGAAAGGTGAAGGTCACTAGAAATTCCTCTCCTGACATGCCAAAAATACTACTGAAAGGTGAAGGTCACTAGAAATCCCTCTTTTTTACAAAAATACTACTGAAAGGTGAAGGTCATTGAAAATCCCTTTCCTGATGCAGCATAAATACATAACTTTACAAAGGTGAAGGTCATTGCAGATTCCTCTCCTGACATATCACAGGGATGTGAATGGCATTTCAGTCTCATTTTAAAACTTGTATCTGTTCCTATAAAGTGAACTGACAGACTACTCTGTAATCCGTCTATTGATTGTCATAGCCCTGTCTACTGGGGCTCCACGAACTTGTGGCAATTATCACGAGAATCTCCTTAATCAGCTGTTTTTTGTTTTATCTTGCGTTTACAATAGTTCCCGGATGTATAGAAATCGTAGTTACAGACACAAGCTGATGAATAAGTAAGACACATACCTCTCCTGCCACATTGGTAGGCTAATGAAACATTGATTGATCGGTGATGCCTGCCAGGATTGTCTTCCTCAGTCGGTAGAAGCTGCTGTGGCAGACAAGTATTTGGGGCATGAAGCTATAATATTGGTGTGTAGGGGAGATTTAAACATCATATTACAGTTTAAAACCATTGCTTAGCTATTTAACTTTCGATCAGAATTAAAAGAGTTCTAACACTACCATAATATATAATCTGATAGTACTATATCCAGTCATTTATATTTATATTGTTGCTGAAGTTTGAGATATAGAGGTTCCCTAAATGAGTGCTGGTTTGTTAGTTATCATTGTTTATATAACTCGTGTTAGTTAATTTCGTAAATTTGTTTAAAGACTAACTAGGGTTTACCGAGTGTATTTTACAATTTGGAAATTAACTAACTAGAGTAAGATTTTGAAGACTTTTTTCTCCCTTTATGTTCATATTGTATCTAGAAAATGAATTGCTGTCTTTGGTTATGCATTATTTCTGTGTCCGATCGGGGAAACTGTGCCATGAATCATGACACCACAATTTGAGATGACGGCCCAAAGCATTGTTACGTGATGTCATAATTCAAAGATTTCACAACCAGGGTGTTTAGCATCCCACTAGTGGGAAACGAAATAATTGTACCAACTCCTAGCAGGTTTGTTCAACAAGTCTTGAGTGAGGAACTTAAGCGGTTTTGGGAGAAATAGGTTTCCAAGTGTGGTATCCATTATGATTATAAATAGCTTCTAATCCGTCTTCCCTTCATTGGTTTCCAGAAAATAACTTGTAAGAGTTCGTGTTGACCAAACCTAATCAATACATGTACAACAAGTATGTACACCGAGCAGCAAACACAAACTATAAACATGCCTATTTAGCACAAATTTCTCTTCAGCAGTCTTTGCTCTTAACTTGTTGTGCAAAATTTATAATGATTGTGTTTATTGCATTTACTGTGTCTTATGTTTTGGATGTGTCAATTCGTCAATGCTCTAATCTTAAATTCTACACTGTCCTAAAATTGAAGTAAGCAAAAAATATTTCTGTTTATAGTTACTGGATGATTTTTTTAGCACTGTCTTTTACTAACATGAAAACCGAGTCTGAGAAATAGTAATGGGAATTTTATCTTAAGGGTCTCTGTCTCACTGCCGGTAAAATACAAGAGATTTCCACTGTAGTTAATCATATACATAGTAACCTCCCCTTAATTTTGTTTTGAATGTAACTGTAGTGCATATTGGGCCAGGGTACTTCTGTTGATCAGGTGGTTCAGCTGGGTAGAAAGAGGGTATAACAGTCTGAGGTCCGGGGTTAGAATCCTGGTCTAGCTCTGCATTCATTCAGAAAACTGTTGTTGGCTTTGTTTGTTTGTTTCATCTTCATTATTTTTCCTAAAAGTCCCACAAGATCTGGTTTTCTATTCAGAAAGATTGATTAAACCTACAGTTATTCCAGGAAAAAAGTGTCCAATGTAGTTAGAGTTTTTGGCAGTGGTACGGGATACTTAAGGCAGTGCTGTGGTCACCTCTGTCGTACTTTGATGTTGTGCTATTAACCGACTTCAGATATGGATAGGAATGTCGGTATAAAGGATTAAATTAACACCAGCCCCTAATGACTGGTCACATCCTGCTCAATCGATGCCTGGACATGTACTTGTAATGGCTGGTCACCTCCTGGTCAATCGATGCCTGGACATGTACTTGTAATGGCTGGCCATGCACCTGTATCTATTCACGGGGAAGGGGAAGTCTTGTGCGTGACTCAGTGTCAACACCGGTTTGGTCATCTTTAGTTTGTAATTAGTTTTCAGGTGTTCTTTCTCTTATTGTCCATAAAATATGTATAAACTTGTTCCAGCTTTTGTAAAGTAGAACAAAACTTTCAGGAAAATTTAGTCACCAACTTAACTCATTTACCCCTGTATTTCGACAATGAAATGGGCTATTCTTTAATTTGGAGCAGTCCAAATGCATTGTTAGGTGTCAGTAGGTTAATTGAAGCTGGTTTTGTGCCCTGTAATCTAGTTTTACGTTGACGTCAGCAGATGCTGTTATGTTCTGTTCCCATTCAACACATGGAAACAATTTTAAACATTTAGATCCATTCAAAATAATTGGATTTCACTTGTTATAGAAAACTTTAAAGTACAAATTTCTGTTTTGAAATTCATTTTGGTTCAGCAATCAATCAACTAGGCTGGCTATAATAAGGCTATGTTTATACTTTTACTGATAGATTATGATGTTCTTGTTTGTGTAAAAAATATACATGAAGTTTTCTGATGTATTATTATCGTATTTAATGATACATTATAGAAACAGCTATGCTTGAGAAGGAAAATCTTGAAATATTTTTTGAATGGTAAATTTGAGATTTATTGAACCTTGTCATGCAATATTAAACATTAACCCTTTCACCACTGTAGACCATAATGGACTCATCCCTATAAATGCATGGTAGAGTCTACTAAAGTTACCTAGGGGTGAAAGGGTTAAAGGTATAAGTGATGTTGACATCATGATCAAATACTTTTTGATTTGAGGGTATTTTATAAATCAGAACAAAAAAATGAAATTTCAATAACAGAGTTTAGAGCTTGATGACTCCAGAGGATAGCAAGCTTGTGGTTGTATTTTGCTTGGTCATATAATTGTGTGTAGTCCGGTACACAGGGAGGTGTAGTTTATACACCGTCTGGAAATAATAATGTTCATCTCCAAGCCTCAATCACATGGATGATTACGTTGACATTGAAGATAACAATCTGATTGAACTCGGATATATCTCGGGACATCACTGACCCAGAAAACATTCCATCAAAGTTAAACATAATACATTGGTTTTATCTTCTAAACTTTTTTTTTAATTACAATTTTTTTTTTTTTTTTTCTCACAAACTCATTCAGTGAAATTATAATCACCTTTATGCCAATGTTGTTTACTACACAAAGTCTTGAAGATGGTATCTTCATTGCCCTTGGCTGAACGAAAACTGATCACTTTGATTGACTTTTTTTGGCATACTTGTGTTATGATATTGGAGGAATTCCATTGGACTGGCGGTACCAATCTCCTAGATCTTACATGTACATAAATAATCATACCTATATGTGGCCAACTTTACTGACTGGTGGTAATTAGGCTAGCTATACAGTTAAACTGTCTCAAATTACATCAACTTAGGATTGTTAATGTCTTATCAATTTTGTTGATTTTCGTTATCAATTTCGTGCTCTTTCATTTTCATTCAGTAAATTTTAAAATTGCTGATAGCAATTTTCATTTATATTGTATCTTTAAAATGACAGAACTTATATATATATATAATTCCTGGCATTCTTTATTTGATGACAAACATATATTTAACAGTATATAGAAGTTTAATAAATTCAGATTTCATAATCATAATCTTATCGATTTATTTTTTAATCGTCAACTTTTGTGAACATTTACGGTAAAGTCTAATTTACAGACATTAATGGTAAAGTGACATTGGGCTGTCTCCTTCATAATGAATCTACGTCGAGGCAAATTACTTTCCCAGGTATTTAATACACAATGTTTTGCAGTGTACACCTATAGATGTGACACCTACCCTATAGAAGACACCAGCAATTGGCCGTAATATCTACCCAGCTTTATATTCCAATATCTCCAACGAATCTTGTGCCATATATGTTGTGATTTATTCATAGAATTTTCTCACAAGGAGGTTTGCACAGGGGACAGTCTTGCATAATCTGTTATTTTCTAACTCATATTTGGACTTGATACATGCATCGTATATATATAGTTGTAATTGTATATCTCGGTAAGGTGTTCAAAAGCCTACCCTTAATCTATTCCGTACAAAGGATCGAGGTGAATGTTATCGGGAGATCTTCAGTTATAGAAGAAGCATTGCATATATCTGCAGGAACCCATTTCTGAAGTGTGGGATTAATAAACATGGAAGTTTTAATGGTACAAACATGTGGGTATTGTATGGCGTATACATTGTGTATATCCTGTAAACACAACCCTGTAGTTATAGTGTACTGGATCCAGCCTTTGTGTCCTACACGATACACACATAGTAGTGTTGGGAAACGGTATTTGTGTTCAACAGGTGTTTGGTTCTAACGGTGTAATAAAATATTTGAAGTACATTTTGTTTTGTTGATGTTTAAATGTTCATCTACAGAATGTTTTAAACCATTTCCTGACTGTTTTATATCCAGCCAACCCTAACATCATAAAATGGCCAATTGAAATGTATGAATCATTTAGGCTGCGGAATGTGATTTAATGCTGGTAAGAAAGCCACCCCTATATTTATGGTAGCTGTATATACAGGTACACTACACCTATACATCAAAACCCATTTACAGTCAGCACTTCTGCAGAATTATTTATATTGGTGACCTTTGACCTTGTGACCTGTATAGTGATATGTGACCTACGACCTTGACAGTCAATACTGATATGGGAATATACTATTGTAAAATGAATGTCGATTTGAATCTGGGCCTAGGAACAATGGTTTCTTTGAGAGCTTATATATCTTGTGTTGAAATGTATTCAGATCAGGTGTAGAATGAATTCAATGACATTTGTACATGGGAAAATGGAATGTAGGCAGTCAGCCTTCCACACTCATGGACGTCTCGTGTTATAGGTAGTTTGTATCACAACATACCCATTACTGAGTTTGTTTTGTATCTAAAACAATTGTATCAAGAAAAGAAAAGGTTGCTTTCCTACATGAGAGTAACACATTATTCTAGAATGAAGAAATACCTATCACCCAAGGCCGTTGTCTACTCCAAGTTGCTGAGAGTCTTGAATGCTTTGTCAGATCTCTAGTACTAGTGTACCCAATCTCACAAAATGAAATGAATTTATGAAAATTGAGTATTTAGTCCAAATAAAATGTATCATAGCATGTATGCTTGTTCCACAAATATGACAGCTATCTCAGTGGTCTCAAACTTTACCATTGTGACATTATAATGACGATGATGTCATCAATCAGGACATATGGCATTCATAGTTGATGAATGCCATTTGAATTAAATAAAGGGTTATAATTTAGTGGCATACCATGAATGAATCAATAAATCCAATGTCGTTACATCCATGGTGACCTTCCATGGTGACCTTGCCACTGTACTTTTGGTATCCAATTACATACTAACTTTTTTCGCTGTACATGTATCCATGGTTACCGTATATGTATCCATGGTAACTATACATGTTACTGTTTTTGCTGCACATATATCCCTGGTGACCTTGCAATCTCCTTGTCATTGTAGATTTGTGAACAGCACCTGTCCAATGAGGTTAATCCAGGAAACCATTACCGAGCTGTGTGTCGGGCCCTGGTGGCCGAGGCTCAGGAACTCTGCTCCTTCTTGGAACAAATCTCCACCGGTAAAGAGGTGTGTATTAAGAGCGCATTATACCTATCCCACAGACAAAACAAATAAAATGTACTGTTAATTATTTCGTATATCAGTTATATCATGTCTGTCAGCATCTATCATGACCTTCAAAGTTGAAATCACTTTAAAAGTTAGTCTTGAAACTTTATAAATATATATGGTAGATACATGGAAAACTTGAATTAAAAATATTTCCCGTTGTAATTCTAATGACCAGTATTTTTTCAGGTCAAGAAACAAAAAATACAAATATATATTGAACCAGCATATTACATTTTGACATTTTCAAAAACTCACTAGAGGTATTAACCCTTTCACCCCTAGGAAAGTTGATTAGACTCTACCATACATTCATCTGGATGAGTCCATTATGGTCTACAGTGGTGAAAGGGTTAAGAAATGGTTTGAAGCATTATGTAGTAGATGATGGAAGTTTGAGGAGTGTGAGCACAAATACTGAGGCTAAGGATGTTTGAAATGTAATATTACAAGTAAATACATGTATCACATTTAGTGACTAGCCCCACCCAACAAGCTGATGTTGGTGTAAGGTTGTAATGTCATCAGGTCAGGCACTGCTTACAATAGTTTGAGGGCTAAAGTTTTGTTCTAACCATCATTGTTGGGAGATTGATAGGTTTAACATTTACATAAAATACATTTGTTGTAACATATTAGTGTTGTAGAGGGCCAGGGTGACACCAACAAAGCAGGAGAGGAGTAATGGAGAAATGTTAGGTCTCCTTAGCTTGGCCTTACCTAACAAATAGGGGGGAAATAAATAGTAAGAGAGGAGTAATGGAGAAATGTTAGTCTCCTTAGCTTGGCCTTACCTAACAAATAGGGGGAAATAAATAGTAAGAGAGGAGTAATGGAGAAATGTTAGTCTCCTTAGCTTGGCCTTACCTTACAAATAGGGGGGAAATAAATAGTAAGAGAGGTGTAATGGAGAAATGTTAGTCTCCTTAGCTTGGCCTTACCTAACAAATAGGGGGGAAATAAATAGTAAGAGAGGTGTAATGGAGAAATGTTAGTCTCCTTAGCTTGGCCTTACCTTACAAATAGGTGGAAATAAATAGTAAGAGAGGAGTAATGGAGAAATGTTAGTCTCCTTAGCTTGGCCTTACCTAACAAATAGGGGGAA